>JAPVRG010241679.1:0-15033 GCA_029783565.1 Rhagoletis cerasi
TACATATTACAGAGCAATACTGTCACGCCAACAAGAAGCTAGCTTTGCTGTTTTCGAATGGCGTTCTGACTTACACTACATATTCGATATCAGTAGTCGCAATCATTTGGGGGAATCCTCTGCATCGAGTCGCATAACAATATATCCGCAAACGAGTCGTTTGGCCAAGCAGCATACACCAAAATCCATACATAACGTCTATCACCAGACTAATCGCTCGTACACGCTCACCTGGCTGCCGCCGGTGGTGCGTGAGGACCTACAAAGTTACACAGTGTATTGGTGTTATTCTAAGCTAGCGATGCCTACGGATTGCAGAGTAAGTACATACATATACATTTATATAAATTTTTCTCCTTCACTCTACAATCACTAATTTTCTTCCCCCCTTACAGGGTTCTATACATTTTCGTCAGGTGAGTCGTGGTACTTATCGCTTTGCCACAGAACCACAAGCAGCCGAGCACGATCACTCGCTTACGCTGGCCGTTTCCGCTAATTACCACCAATATAACACCGGCATGCATTGGACTTCATGCAGCGTGGACGTGAATGCTGACTTCGAGCCAATGGAGCCGGAGGTGCAGTCAATTTCTGCCACGGAATTGCGCGTGCAATGGAGTTCGAAAACTGTTTGCCCCTCTATTTTGAGTGGTTACAATTTAACCTACTGTGAGGTGGCGAATTCACCCGATACCGAGAGCATTACACCGCCGAGCATCGAAAGTGGCTTATTCGGATCTTATACCAGTGGCAAGACTGTATCTGCCGAAAAGGCGCCATGTCGTGGAGCAGCCACCACAATTACCATCGATAAGAATTTAAACAAGTATAATATAACAGGATTGAGGCCATACACGCTGTATCGTTTAGAGATGTTTATGTTCTCGAACATTAAGGTGGGCAAGCCGAATGAGCCGCTTGTGGTGCTTACCTTTGAGTCGGCACCAACACCACCACGTCAGCTGCACGTGTCGGATCTGAAAAATACTAGCGCCAGGATCAGCTGGCTGCCTCCAAGTCATAGCAACGGTTATATACGTCAGTATATAGTAAAATTGAATAATAAAGAGTTTGTGGTGAATGCTTCAAATGACAATTTCAGTGAAATTAGTTATGAGTTAACGAATCTCACCAGCTACACGGAGTATAAGGCATTTGTCATTGCTGTTACAAGATACAATTCGGATCACAGCAATGATATACATTTTATAACGTACATGAGCGGTAAGTTTAAGTCGGAAAATTTTCATGTGAGAAAAAACTTACATTTTAAAATACAAAATGAAAATATACTCAAGTAGAAACCAATCGGGATCCAATTTATTTAAGCCTATTTAAAATCAATTACATTCAATTTCTCCATGTCTCTCTCTCTCTCCTTAGCGCCTTCCCAATTAGGCAGTTCTCAAATTTTTGACCGGGACAATGGAGAAAAAGAACTCAGTTGGACACCTCCGAAGTCGGCTGGTGGCCGCCTGGACTATTACGAGGTTGCTGTTACACAGCTGCGCGGAAATCAAAGGGAGCGTTTTCACATTAGCGTTGTCTTTGAACCCCGTTGTATATTGCGTACGCCCCCTTGTCCAGATCTCGATTATCAAACCAAAGTGGAGGTGCGCGCTATTAATGCCGGCCTTATTGCCAACAATGAAGTGCAACCCAGTGATATTAAAGCAAATAGAACTTTCGACAAACACGATTTTGAACTGACCGATTATGAAGGTAACGACGATTTGGCATGTACGGTTCCTGGGAACGCAGCGAGGATTGAACGCCAGAAAGCCGATCATAAGCGCTATCTTAACAACGATAAGTATTTATTGTACAAATCCGAGTGGTTTCCGGGCACAAACTTTGGTTGCTCCCCACGTTCAATGGGAAGAATTACTGCTATGACATTGATGATTGTGTGCACTTCGATCTTGTTGATGGCGCTCATGTTCTTTGCCTCGAAGAAATGGAAAATGATGAGTGATATACAGTGCACACTACCCCCAGCCTTGGATGCCTACCTCACTAAGGAGTGGCATGGCAACGCAAATGGTTGCGGGGGTGCTACGACCAATGGTGATGTGCGTGGCGTTTTCGTAAATAATTTCTTCACGTCGCCAACGGTGCGCAATGAGAGCCAAGAACGACTGCAGAATGAGGAGCGTCATTTGTTGGGTGCGCTCAAAAACGAGCCGGGCTTCATAGGAGACGGTGTTCTATACGGAAGGAGCATTAGTGCTGTAGCCACAACTGTAGCGTCGGACAATAAAGGCAGCGAGGAGAGTTTAGCCTACCGTGGAAGTGAGAACTTGAACTCAGAAATTTCGGCGGATTCGCTGATTAATAGTACAATCAGCCGTGGCGAAGGTGAGATGCATGATGTGGCTGCAAATGCTGTGGGACTGAAATGTAATGCGGTGGAACCTTCAAGTTATGAGCAACCACCTCAAGTACAAAGTGCAGCCATGGGCGTCTACGTAACACCAACGGTTTTGAACGAATGGACACAGTCAAAAGCGCCAGCTAATACAACAGCTGCGCCCGAAGAGCGAATAGAAGCAGTTCCTGGTAAGGACATCTATATACAAGCTGAAGCTCTGGCAGCTGGCGCACAGCAAAAGAGTTTGGAGTCGCCCTCGAAGCGGATAGCAACCGGATCCACTGCTGCTTTCGGCGGCTATGTTACACCAAACGAACTGACGACGTGGACACAACAAAATCGGCCTGCAGCCGACCCAGTACAGCAAGCTTGCTTTAGTGGTTACATAAAGCCCACAGATTTGAACACCCCTGATGCATGGCCGCAACAGAAAACGGAGACTGTGGAAAATGCACGGAATGTCGGCATTAAGAGTGATTACATTAAGGTGGATGACTTGTGCGATACCAGCGGCAATGTTTGCCCAGAGCAGCCGTCGACTGCAGCGCCCACGCTCAACAGCGGCTATGTAACAGTTGACAGTTTACCACTGTTGGCGTCCAAGGCGACACCAGCGGCCACGCCAGTTATGATGTCCAGCGTCAGCAGAACTAATCAAACGAACAAAACACGCGCAACTCTACCGCCGGCAGCTACTCTCAGTCCACCCACTAGCGCTTACGTGCAGCCAAACACTTTACAAGGAATGCTATTCTCAGCACCAGCACCGCCAACAGCAGACAGGAAGGCCATCAATTCACCATTTGGCGATACGAATTTCAGCGGCTATACAACGCTAGATGCGCTGGGTAAACTAACACCACCACAAGGAGCGCGCACAATGAACTCGCCGGCTGACCAAACGGCAGGCGGCAAACCCGGCCTCATTGGCTATGTAACGCAACGCGAAATGAACGAATTCGGACAGCAGCAGCAACAGCAAATGCAGTAAGGAAGGCAGGGAAGAGAAGGAAATGAAAAAGAAGCTGTTAAAGAATGTGAAGTGCATTTGTTGTAAATGATAGCGCGGAAGCTACACAAAAAAGATTTTAAGGGTGGGCAGGAAATACGTTTTTTCTAAGAAGTGCCAGGCGATTTTGTGTTTGCCTGCAAACTTAAACCCCGAATGCTGGATTTTCGTGTATAGGTTTCTTTAAAAATTTTAAAAATACTTATAATTGTTTTACGTAGGCTTAATTTAATGCGCACGCGATAGTATTAACATATGACATTATGATTTATGAGTTGTAATTTTTATTGCTAAGATTTTTTCAATAATAGTTTAAGTGTTAGTTTTTAAACGATTTTATATGCATTTGACAATAATGACTTTGATATATTTTATAAAATCTAAATTTATGATTTTATATTGACGTTCTAAATATTTAGCTGATCTTCGAACATCGATTTTATAAACGTGTAATTTTAAGTTTCATCATGTATTTCGTATCATTTGCCCTCCGTCAAAAAGTGTCACACACAGTGGGTTGTGACAGCAGCAGCA
The DNA here is from genome assembly GCA_029783565.1 of Rhagoletis cerasi. Lineage (NCBI taxonomy): Eukaryota > Metazoa > Arthropoda > Insecta > Diptera > Tephritidae > Rhagoletis > Rhagoletis cerasi. Next base: position 3,918 of record JAPVRG010241679.1, read on the forward strand.
GCTTTAGTTTGAAATACCTTTCTGGTAGCTAAACACTAACACCCAAATTCATAACAAATAAAGAAGACTTTTACTGCTTTATAAATCGAAAATTTATATGAAAATGTCACTTTATAGTGCTCTTTAAACCTTTTTTATTTTTTATTAATAAGGCCATACGATTTTTAGCAAAATTTTACATAAGTTTCACTCGAGGTTAATCATATACTTTTTTGCAGTCTGCCTTTTTTATTATTTATTTATTTATTATTTTGTTTGATATTTCTATAATAAATAAATTATAATAGTTACTTACAATAACAATAAATATAATAATCATCATCATTGCGTAATCGTAATAAAAACAGTAAAATATAAATTCATTTATAAAATAAAAAAAATAAAAAAAATAAAAAATAAAAAGTAAATATATAGTTTTTATTATTTAGAATTTCTTTCATTCGTAGTTTAAGTCGTGGTAGGTTTTCTTTTTTCATAAAAAAATATTTTTTCTTATTCACTTAAAAACTTTTTTTTTTTTAAAAACAATTTTTTTTAATTAAAAAAATATATGCATATACGTATGTTTATAAATGTATGTACATACAGCTATATAAAATTTTTTTTCTCGATTAAAATTTTTTCAACAATTTTCTTTAGCTTTTTAGTTTATTATTTTCTTTTTTTTAATTCGTCCCACGGCAATTTTAAATTTTTATTTGATTAAAAAAAAAGAAACTTAATAAAACAAAATAAAATAAAATAAACAATTAAATAAAATAAAATAATAGTAGGTATTTCCTTAACTTTTTTTATGCATGCAGATGTGTATGAAATTTTTTTTATTATTTAATATATTCTCACAATTATTTATTTTTTATTTTAACTTTAGTTTTGGTGTAATTTTTTTAAATACTACAGATTTTTTGAAGCCCTTTTCTACTTGCAATCGTCCCACTGTGCGCTATTCATACCACCGAGCTGCTTAAAATTTAGTTACATTTTTTTTTAAGTTGAAAAAAAGAATTCTATAAATTTAAGCAACAAATGAGATTAACTGTATGCACGTACAATTTTACAAATAAATAAAGTGCTTCAGCAATCTCGCGAATACACACAACAAAATTTTTATAAAAAATTATCAAAAAATTAGTAATGAAAAAACGAAAAAAAATTCAGTAAAATAAAAAAATAAAATTGAAAAATATTCAAAAATGAATGAAATTAAAGATAAATTAATATAAATATAACAAAAAAGGTCAAGTAAAAATATAAAAATAAATAAAACGTATTCAACAAATAAAAAATAAATAAATAAAACAAATATAAAAAATAAATTAAAATCGATAAAACAGAAAAAAATTATGTTTGTGAAATGGATATGTTGTGAAATAACATAAAAAAGCATAATAAAAATCTATAAATAAAGAAAAAAAATTAAGACAAAAAAAAAATGGTAAGAACGAACAGTTCTTAAAATTTACTAAAAATTTAAAAAAATTAAAAACTGTTTAAAGAATTATTAAAAATAAAATTTAAGTTATTTGTATGTTAACCCATGAAACCGAACCGTATTATTATTTAAAAAAAAAGAGAAATGAAATTGTAAAAATATTCGCATAGTGTTTTTTGAAAATAAAAAGCACTAAGTAAGAAAATATATTTAAAATTTCTAACGGCACTAATAACGGCTTAAGCTTATACATTTTTATTCTGTGTTTTATTGGTTTGCCTTAATTATTGAAAATTATTAAAAAACTTCGGTTGTAAAAAATATTCATCTTAAAAATTATTTTCTTAATGTCACAAAGAAAAATAATTATTTATAATGAAAAAAATTATTTTCCGAAATAAAAGAAATATTTTTTTAATCCGTATTTTATAATAAATAAAAAAAATTCAACTATTATTGCTCCCAAAACTACGAATGCTTTAGGCGCAGATGAAATACTTTAAAAATAAAATAAAAAGAATTGTAACTACAGCAATAAGAGTCTGACTAACAGATTAAAAACTTATTTTTTCTGACTAAACCATTTCACAAAAATCATAATTTCATATAGCTAAAAGAACGCTAGTCAACAACTGCATATCACAAACCCAATTTCCGGTGGCCGTTGCGTACGCAGCAACAAATGGCAGCTTTGTTTGCGTTTTTTATGCGAAATCGCATATCTTTAATTATTTCATATGAATTCATGCTACGCGTATAAAAAAAATATTAAAGCGAAATTTTTAAATTATCGTAGCTTTCAACAGAAGAGATTTTGTGTTCGCAGAAAGTAAATAAATAGACTCAGCGCTTGCAAGCGTGCTGCGTGTAAAACGTAATTATGGACGTTTGACTAACTAAAAAGTTACTACTAAAATGAAACGGCAACAAAAAAGTATTAAATATTTACTAATCAATTTAACTATACTATTTAAAACAATATTATAGTACATAATAATAAAATTATATGTGACCCGGCCTATGAAAAGGTGGCTTATGACTCAAGACATGACATGACATGGTTTCGATAGTTTTTGAGACGCTCTTTCACGTGGTGAAAACTAGAAAGTCCTTTCTTTTTTGAGTCATAAGCCACCTTTTCATAGGCCGGGTCACATATACTTAACTAATATTTATCAGCTATTTTTTATCATTAAAAAATATGAATCTACTTATCTAGGTACATACATATACATATATTTTAATTTTTTTGTGCTTATTTTATATTAAATTTAATTAATTAAAAGCTTATCAAATCTAAAATTATATTCTTTAGTACATTCAATTAAAATAATATTCTGAATGTATTTACGTAAAATTAGTTTTAAATTTGCGCATAGAATTGAAGTAGTTTTCAACCACGTACCGCGTTATGTATGTATTTGGGTTGGCGGAATTCGATAATATTTCTAGTTGGAGATCTCGCCTATAAGGCTGTAAGATTTCTGAGAATCTGAAAGCAAGAAATTGTATTTTTCTACTCCGTTTAATGTCAGATATGTAAGTTAGCCTTTACAAAATCTGCCCGTATAAGCGACTTATTAGTACCTAGCTATAACTATTTATGTATCTTAACTCTGCAAGACTGTTTCTTGTCAACGCTACGCATTTACGGAATTCTATGCCAGCTTCTACTCGCTGTAGCTTAAACAAAGGCAACTTCAAGAATGCTTTGTATTCGTGCTTTCGTCAATAAGTTTTTGTGCATTTTTGCTCTGTCTGGGACTATCTTATATGTATGTATCTACATATGTTTACGTTTGTAACGTCAAGTTATTTATGTAATAATAATGTTAGTTTTAGGATTAGTCATATTTTTTCGGGTTTTATTCTTGTGCTGTATAATTACTGTTGTGGTATAAAAGAACTTTTCGATCTTATTTTTTTAATAATAATATCATTTGCAACATACATACATATTTCAAAATGATATTATTTGCAACTTAGGTTTTTTATTTATTTTTAAGAATTTTCTTTTAAAATATAGTGCGATCTATAACAGAAACCAAAGAAATAAAAAATTGGAAAATTGCACGAAGTTCACAAAAATGAATCAAACTTCAAAAAACTTTCATCAAAATTTCAAACTTTTTATTCAGAATTTTTTTAATATTACCGTTGATTTTTTAGAATTTTTTTTTTCGTGGGTGTTCAGCATTTTCTTCCATATAACGTATGAACCAAATATATTTTTATATAGAAGAAAATGCGCAACACCCTCTACAAAAAAAAAATTCTAAAAAATCAACCGCAATCTTTAGTGACTTGAAACTTGCACTTTCTAAAAATTTTGAATAAAAAGTTTTAAATTTTGATGCAAATTTTTTGAAGTTTGATTCATTTTTGTGAGCTTCGTACAATTTTTAAAATTTTTATTTCTGTGGTTTCTGTTAAAGATCGCACTATATTTTAAATGAAAATTCTTAAAAATAAATAAATAAACATAAGCTGCAAATAATATCATTTTGAAATTTGTTGCAAGTGATATGTCCGATACTGTATGTACATATACATACATACATATATATCCAATGTTACAATTATTGAAATTATGTTGGAAATACAATTTAATATATTTTCTTATTCCTTGTGGCCTTGTGTTTTGCAAAAGCAACAACAAAAAATTTATATAAAAAAATACTAACTAAACAACTACATACAAACAGTATCTAATATAAATGTAATTTTGATTTTGAATTATACTTTCAATTAGCAGTAAGAATATAATATTTGTAAGCTCAAAAAAAAACCAATAAATACTTCTGCTTTTGTAGTATGTGTATGAAGAAAATTGTTTAATTTTTGCTCTCTCGAATCATAAGTTGACTAGTCGACACACCGAGCGCGTTGCCACATCTCGTTATCAAAAAGTAAGCTAAATAATTTTTTAGTTAAAAGCACTGCTTTGCTGTCTTCTCGCCTTTTATCCATACATCAATATGTTACAAAGCTGCCTAATTTAACTATTTTTTATAAGTGGCAACACCAATTCGAAAACGTGTCAGAATTAAAGCATCAAAAAACTTTCGTAATATGTTTATAGTTGAAAGAAGTATTGTTTTGAATAGTTAAAGTAGGCGGCAACTCTACTCGAAAATATTTCTGCGCAGATTTGTTTCATTTGCTTATTCTAATATTTTACAGAGAAATCTTTTCATAATTAAATTATGCTTTTTTTAATTTTCACCAGCAACTTTTTTAATAGTATTGTAATGTTTAATTTAACCAACATATTTGAAAAAATTTAAATTTTTAAATGGGTGGCAACGCTATTAAAAAAAAGTTTAAAGTGTTCTTAAATAACTTTTTTGATATGAAATATCATGCTGAAATATTTAGTATACGTACTTGATTTTTTAAAAACGTGGCAACTCCATTCGAAAATATTTTTCTATTCAAGCTTTTTCGAAGTCGATTAAAGTTTTTTTTTTTATCAATTTTCGGAAATTTTAACTTTTAAACCACCTGGCATCACATTTGAGTCCCTAATTCCGAAAACTGTGAATTCAATCAAGTCTTCCAACATGACTTGTAACACCTATGTATGTATGTAGTTCAGTGGTGGGTAAAACGTTGCATGCGTGGAGAGCTTTTTAAGTGTTCTATACATTTAGGCCACCTGCAATCACTCCGGTTCCCATATACGTTTACGCGAATTTTGTCAGCATGCGGTGCTTTGTAAAATTTATCTTTTAGACCACCTGAAATCACTATTGGATCCCTATATTTGAAAGCCAAATTGCCAGAGACGTTTTCTAACAACGATTTTTCAAATTCAGCCAGCATGTGGCGCTTTTTAAGCTTTCCACACATTTAGTATCAGTTTCGGCCAAGAAAAGCTTTTATTCTGTGCCAGTCACATGTGAAATGTATAGCAATTTTTGAGAAAGTTTTCTTTTTGAAGTGGCCACGACCATAACATATCCCGCGGAAGAAGTTTTTCAAAGCTTTCTGTAAATTTTTTTTAGGACGCGCGCAGGGCAAACGTCACCACGTTCTCACGACAGTCAGGTCTACGCAACTGGGACGACCCAGATTCATACTATACATACATATATGGCCAAGGACTGTCACTCCCCAAAAACTCTTTGGAGAATTCGTATGCGGTTACAGCAACAACAACCACTGATATGAACGCCTGTAGGGTAAAGGCTCTCTCTGCCCATAACTGGTCCATTTGCCAGATTATTGGTACCGCGACAAAAAATATTTAAATTTTAAAATCTTTGACAGACCTCGTTTAAGAGCAGACACAGTGTGTCGCCATAAGAAAAACTTCATTTTAAGACCTCTTGCATTTTCGGTGTTATAACGCAAAGGCCATAGGTGAAGTTTCTGTAACTTTTGCCTTGAATTCTACATGAAATTTATCGTATAAAAATGGCGAGGAAATGTGTGGCCTATTAATCTACTTGAGCCTATCTTTTAGCCTTTTTAAATAAAGAAAAAAATCGAAACTCGTATTTTAAATGATTTAAATTTTCCTGTTTAAAACACAGACCACACAAATTTCAAAATTTGAACACAGTAAATTCAAAACAAAAAACAGAAATTTTCCAAAAAAAATTAAAATTTTACTTTTTGTTATATTTACTATCAGAAGCTGTGTCTCTGAATTGTTTCTTGACAACATTGAATTTATGCTAAATATGAGCTCCTCAGTCGTAGATCCAGTTTCCTTATTTTTGAATTTTTTTTCTGTATAGGGGAAAGATCAAAAATAGAAATTCCGAAGTTTTTCGAAAAAAGTTTTAAATTTTTTTTTATTGATTTGCGTAAGCGAACTCCCATAATTAGGTACTACTCAATAGCATAGAAATCTTGCGATTATGAAATTACCAGTTGTAAATTGAAATTTTTAATTAAAAATTTTCGATTTTTTTTTTACGAATTTCTCAATATGAAGGCCAAATCAAATCAAAATTTGGCTTTCGAGCGCTGAAAGAATTTTTGAAATATCGCAAAAACTAACGAGGTAATGGGATAGGGAAGCAAATGACCTGGTTCTTTTAGACATTCATTTTTCGTTTTAATTTTGGGAGACGAACGGTTTCAAAAAAAAATATAATCGGCTCTACGTTGAATATCGTTATCGTCGGCGCATCAGTAAAATTGCTGACGATGCCCGTATCGTCACTTCTACTGACGATGACGATATTCAGCATATGGCCGAATATAAAGTTGAAAAATTTTACCTAAAAATTGCTTTCCAAATTTTTCATAAAATTTTAATATTCCATCACAAAAGCTTCTCCGCATTAGATGTAGCACTCAACATGGTTTCAAACCAAATTCAAAGCCATAATTTTTATTTTCAACACTTTAATTATGTTTTATTTGTATGCGTATAGTATATGTTTATTGATATTTATTAGCTCAACATTTTGTTGTAATACTTAAACTAAGCAAATTTTGCGATTACAATCATTTTTTTTTTTTTGAACTTCAAATTTCGGGAATGTTTTCTCTCACATACTACACATACATACATATGTATGTACTTTGCGCTTCGCATGCGATTAACTGTAAATAACTTTTATATACCCATAATCTTTTGCTAAGTCAAAATGCGCTGCAATAATCTCGCGAGGATTTTTTTTTTCGCTGATATAGAATACTTGTAGTTCAAAGTTTGAATAAATTTATTTATTTAAGTATGTACACTGCCGGAACAAAGTATTGGCACAGCAAATTTTTCACAATATATGCAACAATTTTTATTCTAATATTTTTCCGCCAATTTTGTATAAAAATATGGTTCATTCTACAACAAAAAACATAAAAATATCATTGGCGCCACCTCCACCGAACGCGACTTCAGACTCAATGTTGCATCCGGATTACCCGGCTGCAGCTTCAATTCGAGCAATACCCAAATGTTGTTTGTTAATTTTAGCGATTGATATAACATATCCTGCCCCTCGACATTACGCTTAGCTATGGTGAATACATTGTTGGTAGTCATTTTAGAGGCAATGCCATCCGTGGTGCCGATTACGCCGCTTAAGCTATATTGCACCTCATTGGCGGCCGGTATCTCCTTCCAGGTGTTCAAGAAGACCCGCTTATCCAACTGACCGTCCTCGGCGAAGAGTACATTGCCATGTACCAGGCAAGCAAAATAGAAGATATCAATGTTGTTTTTGATCGCCACTTGCAGATTATTCAATGGCTCCATACGCTGTACGGGGCCATGTGTGCCCAGCGGTAATGTTGCCTCAGTGCTCTGATTCGGTGGCACGGGTGGCACTTGCATGGGTGAAGCGGGTATCAACCCGAAGCTATTTTTGTTTAGTTGTACGGCAAAGCCGCTCATGGGCTGCATTGCTTTGTTGGTGAGCGTCATGTCCATGAAGATTTCGCCATTGCGGCGCGAAAATGTGCCTTGTATTTCAAGACCTTTGCCCTTTTCGGCGGGCAGCCAAACGATTTTCGGTATTTGCACGCCCACAGTGAGGGAGGCGCCGGATAGACCGAATATGTCGCCAAGCAAACTGGTGGCGCCACCAGCTGCAGGTTCCGCCGGACCGCCGCCAAGCTGAAAATTTTAATAGATTTTTGTTATAAATAGTACTTAGTCGCATGTTAAAGGATGAAAGCTTACCAAAATATCCAAGCCGCCGCCGAGCAGATCTACATTGCTGGTAGTTGGCGCGGCCGCAGGCATGGCGGGCGCATTGATGTCCATCGACAACAAATCGCCAATCAAAGACTCCTGATTCGGTATAACCATAGCTTCGCCACCAGCTTCCGGTTCGGCATTGCCTGCTGCTGGTGCACGATTCGGTAGCGACTTGCGCACGCCAGCGCCGCGTCCCTCAACAAATGCGGTCGGTGGTTTGTGATATACACTCGCCAGTGAGCTGATGTGACAGATCAGCTCATCCAAGAGCGTCGGTTCTAACAAATCAGTTTCTTCTGAAATCAATGGCTTGTCAGCCAAGACCACTTCTTTGGCAGCTGCCGGATCAGTGGACAGCAAACGCCAGTATATGAAGCCACGATCACGTAAATCGGGGTTGTCAGAGTCTTGTGTTGCCAGAGAGAGTACATGCTGTACGAGTTCTTGCGTGTCAGATGGGCGTTTCAAGAACAATTTAACAACTGCAGTGAGCAGTTGCAGCTGCACTTGAGCATTCTCGTCTTGGAAACCTTCTAAGAAACTATCGAGCAACTCATCGGCGTTGTCAATGCGCTCAGCATATTCGCCAATAATCCAAACCATAGAGGCACGTGCTTCTGGCTCATCGAGTGTATCGAGATTTTCGCACAGTGTGCTGATGATGCTCTCATACTTGTTTGGGTACTTGCGGAAGATATCCTTGATGACGACAATGGCCTCTTGTACCACGTAGTTGACCTTGGTTTGGATTAAGTCGAGTAGCGTGGAAACGCAGCGCTCTGCGGAGGGCTCAACCTAGGGATATACAAGGAAAATTTATTTAAGCACAAATAATTTTCTGTTCTATCCTAAGAATCACCTTAATAGCACAACGCCCAATGGCGCGCACGGCCTTTCGCACAAAGTCCACATCCACCTCAGTAGCGTACTCCTTCAGCTCGCTCAGCACTTGTGCAATATTGGTTTGGTTAGCCAAGCGTATCATAATGTCTAATTTTTCCAATTTTACATAAATTGGGTCGTTGTACTTGACAAAGAATACTTTCATCTCATGCTTAAGAATATCTGGGCGCTTTTGTACAATCAAATTAATGTTGCGCAATGCAACATATTGCACCTCTGGTTCTGAGGAAAGCAGCGTAACTAATGGTGGTGCCAATTTCTTGGTGAGTGTTGCACAGAAGTCGCTGTCACTTGAGAGCATCTCTAGCAACTTCATCAACACCTTAACGGCGCTTAAAACTACTGCTGCATTGGCGTGTGCCAAGCGTGGCGTTATACGTTCACAAATCGATTGAGCTTCACGCTCGTCTTTGGGACTGTAGTTGGCTAGTGAGTCGAGTATGAAAACCTGCCCCCATTCGGTGCACTCATTAAGCGCTGTAAGCAATTTATTAATTGTAACAGAGTTCATTTCGACTAGCGGCTGGCCCGACTGACTGGCCTCATTTATTTCACTCAGTGCAGCAACGGCGTTGGCCACCACCATGGGGTTGGAATCGGAAAGCAAATCCTTTAGCTGGTCCAAGAAACCCTGATCCTCGACCTGAAGTGAAGTGTTTGTAAACTAATTCATTTACTTGATAAAATTAATTTAATTTTTATGTTTACCATTGAAGATGATATGTCGTACAACTTTGCAACACATACAGCAGCAGTTTTACGCACATAAGGATCCTCGTCCTTCAAACACTTGCGTAGAGGCTCACATAAATATTCAGTTATCTTGTCGACGCGTATGCAACCCATTGTGCGTACGGCCAATGCGCGTATAAGCGGGTTGGAATCCTCACAATCCTAAGGATGGGCAAAAGTGTTGATGTGGGACTTTACGAGTTTAATTTTCAAAAATGAAATACCTTTACAAAAGTATTAACAGCCATAATTGCCATATCCGGTTGCGATTTAGCGTAGTTCATCAAGTATAAATATACTAATTTTTTTAGCTCCAGATTATCCGTTTGCATGCAGTTCACCACGTCAGGGAATAGCGCCGACACATCTTTGCCCACAGTCATGCTGGCGATAACCTTTTTTGATAAACTGTTTAGTAAGATATTACAAAAGCAAAGCTGAGTTTTTTAACCTTCTTAACAGCTTCCTTTTTCTTTTCCTTTTTGTCATTGTTCAGCTCTGATTTGAGCTCAAAGATTTCGCCTTTCTTGGTGGTTGTAAAATACTTGGAGTCGGTCATTTTTTGTATGCACTCGTATCTATCAACTGAAATGAAATGAAAATATTAGCGTTGCAAATTGATAGTTGTTATTAGAATAGCTTGAAATGCTCCTGAAGTGCAAGTCATTTGACGGAATTTCATCTATGTACGTTGTTTCCGGCTAGCTTCACACTCTTTGATTGTTAAAACTAGAAGCAGCCGATGCAAGATATATATGCATTTAATCAATATAACCCGGCACGCCTACACAATCATAATTATCATTTTGCGTATACAAAACGTTGTATGTGTCACTCAGCGCCAGCAGTCCCACTTTTTCAGCAAAGGGGCGTAAAGCAGTGCAATTTTCTTGCTGCATTTTATACACTTGTCAGCTGAATTCTTTCAAACTTTTTTTCACGTACACAAAGTTTAGTAACTAATTTACTATTTTTTGCACAAAAACTAGTATTTTACCTTGTTTTAGTGAATGAAATTACGATTTTTAACGTAGCGACGAAAACTTTCCAACTGCAAAAATAATTATTTTTCGAGCTATGTTCATTGCGCATAGCGGATGTCATTTCACACACAGGTTGTATCGATAATTTTCGCACATATCGATTACTTACATAGTTCTCGAAACAAAACGATAGGAAAAGATTGTGATTTGCGGAAGCAGTTTGACATTCAAAAATTTAATATGTATTTTATGAAAAAAGGAAATGGTACATATTTGTTTCTGTTATTTTATGGCCTTTAACAATTATATTCAAAAATTTATTGAGCTTGAGGCCGTTTTAAATGAAAATTCTTGTGGAAAAAACAACAATTTACATTTTGGTAGGAATTATAGCTGCTATTTCGG
>JAPVRG010241685.1:2344-12688 GCA_029783565.1 Rhagoletis cerasi
AGTGAGGAACATATAGAAAAAATGGAAGTCTAACGGCCCTCAATTTGAGTCGCTTCGTTTCGTCCATAAGTGGGTAACGAGCGATGGAAAGGTGAAACTTCAACACACTTGAACACATGCATACGAACTTATATATGGATATACACACTCTCGCATAAACTTGTACTTGAAGATAAAAGCGCTCGTCAAGTAACATTATCTAGAAATAGCAAAAAGTACAAAACAAACATATAAAACTAGCAACTGTGGCAGTAACTGCAAATGCAGTAAAAGTTCTTGAAAAATAAAGAAAATGAGTTAGTAAATAAAAAGAAAATATGTTATAGTAGAGCTGTAAACTTCAAGAAAAATTAGCTATTGAAGCGAAGTCACGGTGAAAGGCTAAGAAACCATATGCCGCCACATGCCAGGCGAGAAATCAAAGCAATACAATCACTTACATATGTACATATATATTGACGGATGAAACCGACCCATCCAACACTGCTTAAAGGGGAGCAGAAAAATGAGTATTGATGTGTGAGGGATTGAACTTTATTTAAGATGAATTTAAAAAAATTACATATTTTCAGGGCAGTTTTAGCAACTACCGTTTTCACATAGTCTTTCGAGGTACAAACATATTCCACAGTAAAATGAATCTAGCAGACCGTACCGACTATGTATGACTTTTATAATAAAAACCAAAAATTTGACTTATCTTTTGGCTTTTATTATTTTGAGCAAAAATACGGGGCTATCTTTCTTTTGCCGAAAACAACAAATAATTTTTGCTTTTTTACTTTTTCGTATAAGGCCAAAACGGCCGCTGTAGCCGAGTGGGTAGAAGTGTGTAGTAACATTTCTGGGACCTAGGTTCGATCCCTGAGCCGAGCAACATCTAAAGAAAGAAAACGTTTTTTCTAACAGCAGACGCCCCACGGCAGGCAATGGCAAACCTCCGAGTCTATTTCTGCTTCTCTTTATATACATTTGCCGTTCATAGGTGGCGTAAGACTGTAGGTCCCTTCAAAAGCAAGGACGAACACCACAAATTTGAGGAGAAGCTCTGCCAAACACTTGGCAAAAAAGTAAGTGCCAAATATTTTTTTATGGTTAGAATGTCCCTATTGATTCTAAGAATCCCGAAAAAAAATCCAAATTCAATAAAAATTATTTCGAAAAGTCCCGGAAAATCCCAAAGGTTCTTCAACAACCTCGAAAGCTTCCAAGAAATCATAAAAAATTAAACATCATAAATCTTGAAACCTCCGAAAAAATCGCAAGTTCCCAAAAATCCCGAAAAATTAAAAAAATCAGAACACGGAGGATCCCGAAAAGATCTCGGAAATTTAAGTATGTAGAGAATAGGTCCTGAAAATAAAAAGGCAAGAAATCCCAAATTGCCCTGAAAACTTCCAAAAAGTTTCTGAAAAATTCCAAAAATTAAAATACGAAGAATCCCGTAAAGTACCCAAAAAACTTCTGAATGGTCTCGAAATAATTGCAAATGCTCTTGAGAAAACTCCGGGCAAATCTTGAAGTTTTGAAAAAGCAATTCTCCTGGACAAAAAGCATTTAATTTTGCTATCAATACCTACAAAATAAATATCAAAAGCCTTTAGGCTGTTACAAACAACCGTTATGTGAACAAACTTAATATACCCTTGTGCACAAGTGCGCTCGGGTATAAAAATGACCGGAACTAAACCAAATTAGTATAGGACCACCCTTGAGGTACCACCTTTCCGATAAAAAAAAAAAAAGAATTAACGAATATAGTTCACGTGGTCCAAATTTATCCGGTAACATACATAAAAAAAGAAAGAAAATCTTTCAAATTCATAGCCTCCTCCTTTTTTTTAAGTCGGTAAAAAGGACAAGCTTTATGAATCGTGAGGAAATCAGTCTCTGGAATCCAAGATTGTGAAAGGGCATTTTTCACGCTGTCTTCTAAATTCTTGTAAAAACGAAAACTATACTCAGTAAAGCCTGCACACAGCATTTTGTCGCGATATCCAGCGCTGGCTCAATTAGTTCGAGAGTGGTCGCCCTTTTGTCCATATGAATTTCCTGAACGTCGTCCAAGAAAGGTTGTTGTGCCAGAAAGCATCGATTCTGTGCGTGACCGTGAAACAGAGTCACCCTTAGCCTTTAAATACCCCCTAATTTGACGGTTGCATTTCCAATTGGCGTCAGTTGGCGCATAATAAAAACAACTGGGTGCTTTGTATGCACTCGGCCCAAATCGCCTAGTCGGTTACAGCGCCAAACAAGAAGAAGAATTTGACGGTTGTGTGTGGATTGATACAAGAAAATTACGAAAAAATATAGCTTAAGAATATAAACGCGATATCCTTTTAGGTGACGAATCATGGATCTTCGTTTATGATCCAAAAATAAAATATTAATTCAATTAGTGAACCAGAGAACGTTCTAAATGATATTTATTTATCCTTATATGCTGAACAAAGGGCAAAACTAAAATTGAGTTAAGAGTTATAACGTTGTACTGTTCCAGAAGCTTGAGAAAAGGTAAAATAAACAAAGTAAAACACATACTACAACGTACTTAATCATCATTAATACATATACATAGTACATCAATATGAACACCATTTAATAAAGAGTAAATAATGAATAAGTACACACGGTTGTTTTAAGCACAAAGGTTTAAGGCATTGAAAAAACTAAACTTTTATCGGTTTAAATACACACAAAGGTGCACATAAATGAAAAACAATGCATTCGATTGGATTACGATAACGATAATGAACTCAATACAAAACAACGAAGGAAACGGTAGGCAAAAGAATAAATGTGTAAGTAAGGCGAAATATGTATAAATGGAATCATAGGCACACAATTCATTTCATACAATATTTTTCTTTATTAGTTATACATACGTATACTTAAAATCGACCAGAAACTCGATTTGAAACAAAGAACTTGAAAGCGCTTTAGAAGTGTATTATTGGAACTGATAAAATGACTGATAATGGCGTGGGAAGCTCAAGTAAGATAAACGTGTTGACTGATATCTCTTTCTAGTTAAAAGTAACTGGACGATAGATAGAACGGGACTTTTTTACTGACACGAACACTGTCTCAACAGCTAGCCATTTTATCAGCTGCGTCTTGAAGCTTCGCCTACAGGTGCTGTAAATGCCAAAGGCTGTGATATGGGCCGTTTCATTACGCTATCGTTCATGGGTGAACTGTTGCTTTTTAATGATAAACGATATTTTGTGATATTTGTTCATTTGAATGTGTGTGAATATTGAATGACTGATAGCGCATAAACATGAAACCGGAGGCAATTTCACATTGAAATGTGGCAATGCATCGGTCATTATGAGTTTATATTGTAGTGGAGTTTTATGTAAGCCTACATAACTGCATGATGGTTTGTTTAATTTAGATTGGTAGGTAATTATTGGCCTTGTAGAGGTTAAAGACTTTCACAGTGTAAAAAATAGTGAAACAGTGATATACACCTATGGCCAAAATAACAGAAACGCGACATCTTGACAACTTTCGACTATTTTCTCTTTTGTTTGTTCAATGTTTAATAATTTTTTATAAAAGTATACCTCATTATCTAACAAAAAGCATGTACATCCGATTTTCAAACTTTGTGCAAAAATTATACATATGCAACAAAGTTTCATAAAAATTTAAAATTTTTAAATTAGAAATTCTAGAAAAATTTTTGGTATGCAGTTTTATAGCTCAATAAATTTTAGTATAATAAATTGCAAGTGTGAAGCTGCTGAAAAATCCTGTTGATTTTTGAAAATTTGTTTGCTGACGATGTTACGCATTTCCTGCCATATAAAAAAAAATTTCCAACATACTTTGTATGCAAGAAAATGCGTGACGTCAGCAAAAAATTATCAAAAATTATATCAAACCCTTTGCACGAAATTATCGTATGTGCCAATTTTTCGAAACTGACTTTTTGATGCAAATTTTTTCTGCATCCCACAACGCATCACCTGGTAAAATATTGTAGCTGAAATCTCTATAGTTGCCTCAAAAATTTACTATATATTTTTTCGAATGCTGAAATGCATTTTTTTTCTTGTAGGCGAAATTATCGTATGTGCCATACAAAAATATTATGAACACAGTAAAAAAATTTAAATAAAAAATTTCAAAAACTTTTTGAAAAGTAGAAAAAACGCCTTTCTGTAAAATTTAGTTTCTGGCTCATACGATAATTTTGCGCAAAGGGGTCGATGTTGTTGTGAAAATTTGAAGAGTTTTTCTAATTTTTTCTATAAAGTTTGAAATGTGGATTTACTTGCATGGATTTTGTTAGATAATGAGTTATGCTCCAAGCTGTGTGTGTAACCATGCACCATTTTACGTTAGTCCAAGACTTTTAAGTCTGGGCCCAGTACTATCATCATATACTTGGGATCCTTCGCTGATCATTGTTATTGTTTTACAAGCGTCCCTTTCAGCAATAAGAAAGGTGGAGATTTTAGGTTCAAGGTTTTAGATAACCACTATTTAGATTTTTTCTAGTACCAACATTTTTATTTCGAAGATTTTTATTTTTCGATAATTGAGAAATCGGTATTTCTTGACTTTTTTCGATCCAGTATAATCGCTAGACTTTTATTTCTTCGATACAAATGCGGCCGTTTTTTTTGGATTTTTTGCTTTTTTTAATAATCGATATTTTTTGTTTTTGTATTTCCTATCATTTTTAACCGTTATAACGTCGACTGTTTTTTCGTCCGCTTTGAATCCTTTACGATCTAAAAATTAAATCCGAAAATAAGGATTTTAATATGACCGAAAAAATCTTAAATAACGATTATTTTTTTTGAAACGCAACGATAAAAACTGATAGTAAAATAAAAATCATAAAATAACGGTTAAATTTTATCAGAAAAATAAAGATCCTATTTTAACTCTTAAGCCATGATTTTTATTATGAAGATCATAACCATTAATCTAAATTAACCTAAATTTTAAAAAAATAAAACAATATAAAACAAAACAGAAAACTATATAAACATAAAATAAAATAAAATAAAAAACAATTATTTAAATAAATCATAAAGTGTTTATTAACCCAATGGCGAGAAAATAATTACGCGGAAGATGACGCCGGGTCACTATAACCCGAGTATCTTTAAGTTAAATTTCAAAAAATTTAAACGAACTGCCTAATTTTATTGAATGCTTTTTTAATTTTGTGATAAAATCGTACAAACGCAGATAGACTATGCAAATTAAACTTTTACTCACTTTTTCTTTTTAACAAGCAGAATAAACTATAAAAACATATAACTTTCATAACGCTGATGACGCTGTGTCAAACGCAATCGCTTTGACTTCACGCACTTGTACCTCGCTGCGCAGGTGACGCCGCACTGAGCACATGAACGGAAGGAGCAGAAGAGGATTGCGTATCCAACTGTCTAAACGATCAAATACGCAAAATTAAAAAAAAGCGAAATATGGCCGTTAAAAGTCGCGCCGGGTCAATATGACCCAGCCTTATTGGCGCCGGGTTAAAATTTTCATTTTATAGTCAGCATTTCAACATGCGAAAAAAACTGCACACAAAACGCACTTGAGCTGTAAAAATGTAAAAAAATAACAAACAATTAAGGGCATTGATTCGCATGCTTATCAAACGCGGCTTTATTTCCAATTAAATATAATTACAAAGAGTCCTACGTGTATCAACGAACAGCCAGCAAGCAAAACAATGCAAATGAACAGCCACAAAGAACGTGAAGGATCAAAAAGATATTAGAAAAAAATAAATAATTATTAACGAAGAGTAAAGAAAGTGCGGAAGCAAGCCAACAAAACTGCATATCGGCACACTTCTTCACTGGCCCAGTATTTAAATTTTAATTTTAACAACACATTCCTCTTAATCGCATACAAACTTCAATGCAACTATAAAGCGAATAAACCCACGCATAGAAAGTACAGCGGCAAGCGGTAAGCGGTCGAACCTGGGATTGACATTGCAATGCAAGAGTGCAACGAGCGTGCGCGGTTTGCCGTGGGCGTTGCTGCATATTTCGCTTACCTTGACCGTGTTCTTTGACCTTTCGCGCGGACATGAAAGGCGCGTTCTTCTCCCACAACTAGCCAGCCGGCCAGCAAGTTAGCAGCAGCGTCAAATCTATTATGTCATTCATTGTCTGTTGTTGCTTATTTTCTTGTTGTAAACAATAAAGTGGATGGATAAATACATACATTGGTGTACAGGTAAGTACAAACAAAAATAATTTAATTCACGCTAGCAATAAACGCAATGCCGTTTATTTAAGGCACATATGCATATATGTATGTATGTACATATTTATTTATGTGCACGCGCGTGTTTAAAAATGCGTGAGCGCTGCGGCCGCTCGCTTGTCTATTTGTTGTTGCACGTCCCTCCGCCCGCCCGCCTGCCCAACCAATGAAATGTTGGGTAAATTGGATATAAACCAGTGCTGTGCGCGGCCGCTATCGATGCGGCCAGCTATTAAAATTCAAAATTCTCACCTTCCTCGACTTTTCATTTTCATTGCGGCGGCAATGACGACAACGACGTCATCGGTGCCCATGTGGCGCTGAAGCCACTGCTGCTTCTGTCGGTTGCCTGGTGCGTACCGTCCGTCGTCCGTAGTCCGTCTAACTCGGCAGGCATGGAATTATGTAAACATTTTCATTTCGATTTAGCAAACATTCCCAAAATAGCCGCATCCATGGTACAAGAACAACTACATATGTATGTGCATACATACATAGTAGCGTGTTAGTGTGGTATGCATCTGTGGAATGCTCGAATCCAACTGCTTGCTCACATCAGACCGGCACTTTCAAGGCTCTTATAATTCTTTTATGCTTACGAGGAATTTGTGCTTGCATCCGGGAGAACAGAACAATAAAATTCCAGGCTGTGCCTTTGATGACGACATAAAGGCGGAGAAGAGCTCTACGAGCCGGATGCTCCTTTATTTTATCGTCAGTTTATAAATTTTCTTGCACCTAATGACTCTGGTCAACTGAGCCGCGTTGCACTAACAGTTAATGAAAGCGAGAAAATGAAGAGCAAAATTTAATTTATGAAAGGAAAACGAATCAAACAGGACAGCGTCGTTTTAAAACAAAATACCTACAGAATTAAATTATATTTCTTTCGTTTTTTCAAAGGAAACATTGAACAAAAGAAAATCGAGTTATATAAATGACAGAATAACAGCACATGTCAACAATACCTGAGGAAAAAAATATAGTTGAAAACATAGGAAGATTTCAGGTTCCCAGATCATATTGCACCGTGGGGTACTTAAAGTGGCTCAAAATTCTATCAGAAAATAAGACAGCAGGCCAATGGTTTCAAGACTGTACCTCTTTCCTGTAGAGACGAAGTTCGAAATCTGTTAACTTACGTTCAGAGTTTCCTTGAGATATCGTGGGAGCAGCTATCAACGTCGTCGAATGGCAACATGGGTGGCGCGTTAGATGAAGAAGAACCCAGACCCACGTATAGGAACAAGCTCACGTCCCTTCAGTCGGTCAAGACGAGTTTAAAATAGGAATAATTGGGCTTTAAACAAATAAGACCTGGCGTCGATGATATATAGGCAGATCTATTCAAAGCTGTCGGAGAAAAGCTGGTTGGGTGCATGTACCGTATTTTAAGTTCCCGAAGATTAGAGCCTCTGTGCACATTAGAGATAGCCGCGTTACTAAATATTCAAACTCGATATCGCCTATCCCAACATTCAATTGTTAGGTCTCGAACCCGCCCCTCCCGACGTTTTTCAGCTTTGTACCGCGTGTCCTGTAGGAAGTTGCGGGTTTTTTCGGGAAATGATTTTTCCCCCGTACTAGCCGAAAATTTTTAAAGTCCTTCCAGATACCGCTCATCCCAGCCATTTTAAAATAACTACCGTGGGTCCCTCGGGTCTCGATATCCCGCGCCCGTCTGTAGTGGCCATTGCCCACAAGTAGATTCCTGTACACCGATGTATGTCTTGCGCTAATTATCGCGAATTAGCCTTCTTAATATTATTTATTAGGTCCTATCAATGGCCATGTGTGAACTAGCTGGTTGGGCGTTATCAGTTTGGCTTCAGAACTGGAAAATCCACAATTGATAGATAAGAAAATCGATTCACACCACCTCGTCGCCGATTTTAAAGCTGCTTTAGAAAACACGATTTGAAGCTTCACGCCATTACGAGACCAAACGAGGTTTAGACGAAACGACTCATTCTCGTTTCTCTTCTTCAATGGTATGCTGGAAAGCGTAGTACGACCTGCCCATCTTATGAAGTACCCTGCGGCAAAACACAAATATTTTCGCGTATTGGGACGCACGTCACTGTTGGCAGTTAGAGGTAGTGGGGACTATGCCTTAAACAAACCCTTATTCCTGCGTTGACCGTATTCTAAATTCAGCACAATTCGACATGCTTCTCTTTTTATTGTTCAGTGATTGTAGGCAGTCTCTGGATTTCCTATTCTCTCAGCTTCTTTCTTATTATTGCTTTACACAGTATAGCCACCGTTACCTGCCCAAATTTTATTAAAGAAATAATATTCACCTCAATCTAAGGAGACTATTTTTTGCTTGTACGAGCATTGGGAATATGAGAGGTCCGAACTTTAGAACTGAGTGACCTGCTATCATTCATTCGACCATATCTAAATTAAGCTGTTCGCTTGAAACCTATGAATTGTCGAGGATAATTCCATATGATTGCCCACTTTATAAAAATATCAACTAAGCACCTTTCAGCTTTATGTCAATATTTTGCACATTGCTTTAAGTTTAAACAACTTTTATTCATAAGGAATTAACTGTGAGACGAAAGAATTCTCACTTGTTCGTGATGGACCGGAGCCATTTTATTGACACAGCTGGTCTTCTTCGGAACTTATAATTACTGTATGTATTAACTTAAGCTCTTTGACTATCCATCGCCAATTCTTTGAAATAGAGCTTTCATCGGTGCTTGGCTCGTAGCAGTTGTTATCTAGCGATAACTCCCCCGTGTCCAAATATGAAATTGTGAAACGAGTTGCATTCGATCACGAATGCTGCGATATTAAGTAGCGCAGGTTGCTAGCAGCATATCAAACTATTCATAACCGTTTGAGTTCTAATATACAACATTGGTTTACCCATAGAAAGAGAAGCGGGTTTTGTCTTAAAAGAGAGAGGCAACCTGTGTTACCGCATCAAAAATATTTTTTCTACCAAGTGCCCACACAAAAGCTACCAAAATTCTACCAAACGTTCAAGACCACTTCAGCCGTTTTGATGAGAGATTGACTAGAGAAGTTTTGATGCATCTACAATATAATTCAGACCTTGTTCCATTTATTTCATATCTGTTCCGGTCTCTGTAGCACTCCCTTAATTGAATTGCGATGAATTGACTTCGGAAAAAGCCAATTGAAGTCATTTGAATCAGTTTTCATCCCAGAAGACAAGAAAGTTTTTACAGAGAAAGGCACAATGGTCTTGCCATTCCCCAATAAAAAAATTGTGAGTGCTCTCTTCAACCCAATTCCGCTCAATGAGGGTCTCAATAATTCAAATGAACTTTCATAAATAAATTATTTGTTTCACAAGATAAATCTGTTTGCATAACTATTCATGTAAAGTATGTTGGTCTTATTATACTTATACTTGCCGTTTCTTCGAAATTGATTACTTAAGTGCAAAAAAACTACCAAACGGAAATCGAATCTACCGATCTACCAAAATTAAAGTTTAGAAGAATATTCTACCAAATTTGTAGAATTCTATCAAAAGGGCAACACTGGAGACAGCGAATCAGAACTTGAATGACTGCCTGTTCGGTCTTAGGCAGAGAAAGACTACTACACTTGAATTCGTCCACAATTGCACACCTTAGAATTGAGAATACATTTAACAAAGTAATTTAGCATTTATTAAAAAAATTGGCTAAGGTATGTTTTTGTATTGTTAGTAGAGTAGCGTTGCCTAATCAAAGCCTAGGACCAATGAGGCTCGCCATTTTGTTGCGGAGAACTTCGATACTTCTTTCAGAATCCGCATGTACAGTGTTATTTTGTGTAGCGGAGCTGGACATTCGTAGAGCTAGTGTGGGATCGTTTTTTGCTGAAATCGAGATAGCTACTGATGCACCGAATGCTGTAAGGGGACTAATTTTAGCTGCATGCACACAAAGGAGGCAATCGTGGTTGTTATTCTAAAAATTTATATTTTTGATTTGTTTCATTAAGTATTTACCTCTTTATTCTTAGTTCTACTATTTGGAAAATGGTAGCAATGTATGCATGAAAATACATTCATTAAATTGCTGCAAGCTATGCTTATAATCAAAAACTTCTCATCGG
>JAPVRG010241711.1:0-15463 GCA_029783565.1 Rhagoletis cerasi
TTTCGAAAATACCGTTATATGGGAGGTGGGCGTGGTTATTGTCCGATTTCGCCCATTTTCAATAGCAACCTACCTTGGCTAAAGGGCAACCTACATACTAAATTTCATTAAGATATCTTAACTTTTGCTCGAGTTATCGTGTACACGGACGGACGGACGGACGGACAGACAGACTTGGCTTAATCGATTTCTCTTTTCATTCTGAGCATTTTGGTATATATATGTCTATATCGTTCTCGATTCCTTTAGGCTGTTACAAACAACCGTTATGTGAACAAACTTAATATACCCTTGTGCACAAGTGCTCTCGGGTATAAAAATAGTTTGCTATTTTCATTCAAATTCTTATTCTCTGGTAACGGCCCATATTGGGGTATAACAACTTTGCAAATAGCAGTTCCATTTCTTTCGCTTACGCCCTAATTTTCTTCTAACAACCCAAGCGATATTCCATATAATTTCGATCAGTATTGCAAAGCAATATCTCTCAAAGAATTTCATCAACTCCTTGTTAGCAAAATTACTACCACAATGCTTTTAAACTGCAGATTAGAAATTATATATTTTTCTGCTTAATCTTAATTTAACTGAGGGAACGCCATTAAAGTTAAGTGCTCTACTTTTATGAAATCAAACTCCTTTCGATTCTCTTTTTAATAATACTCATACCACCCGCTGCGCTAGTAGCACGTACACAATTTAACTGTACCGCACCCTGCTTGCTTCGAATTTCCGTGGCACAACGAAAACTTCGCCACCCTACTACCCCGCGTGCTAGTAGTCAAGTAAAAGTTGTTATGAAAAAACAAAAACTTGGCAAAGATAAATAACCCAAACTGAAGACAAGTTTTAAAGTTATCAAAGTGCAGCCAGAAACGACAACTAGAAATGCAACTGGAATAATAAAGCGAGCTAGCTGGAAAGGTGCAAGGCATATCAAACGATGTAATGTGCTATTATTCCCGGCTATTGTTGAGTATTCCGTCATTGTTGAGTAGCTACTGGGCGCCGCTGACAAACGCTCTAACTCTTTTATTGCTTCTCGCTTGAATGGCGAGCGAAAATTTTCTTATTAACTAGGAGAAGAAAGGAAGTGAAAGCATAGTGCAGAGAAATGTCGCAATGTTTTTAATTAAGTATCTTGAGGAGTTTGCTCAATTGTGTTTTTCGTCCTCGACTGACAAATCGCTTCAATTCGCTTTTATAATGCTTCTAATTTGTAGAATGATACTGCATAGCAATTTTATCTTGAAGTGACTTGGGTAGCAGTGGGAATTTCACACTTTGATAGAAAGTTTTCTTATATCCAGTTGCAGAAGCTCTAAACTTTAATGTTCGTCTTTAATGGCTACGTAGATGCAACAATGCAAATTTAAACTAATTTTGAAGCAAACTGAGTTAGTCCTCATTTAAACAACCCATAAATTTTAAAGCTAGTTTGCTTGCTCCTACAAAAGCGTAGCATTTGCACTAAAAAGCTAAACCAAAAATAAACTAAATACAGTTCGCATTCCATATTCAACTCCTTTAGTAGTAAAATACTTCCATTACCGCTCGCATCTTTTTGGCAACCACAAATTTGTTATGTTCATGCTTGCACCTCGTGTATGCGCCATGCCAAGCCCAACGAGGCGGTACGAGAAACAAAGGCAAAACTAGTAAATATCTAAACACATTCTCCAAATTCAAATGCCTTGAAGCCGAAATGACATTTAAGTGAAATTGTAAAGAGTTTGCATCCGCTGAAGTAGCAACAGCAACAGCAACTACCTCAACGGAAGTGGATGCAAATAAGCCAAGAAAATTGCCTCAAATCTCGTTTGCATCTTCAGGGTATTTTAAGTTACATAAAAGCTGTTGTCTAGCAATATTTTTTAACCAGCAAAGAAATGTCTGAGTTCACATTTAGTTAGTTGTGGGAAATAACATCATGCGAGGTTGGTGCCGGAAAATGAGCTCCAAAACTTTACGCCTCATTTTATATTAAGTAATACGCACATAATTATTTCCTTATTAAATTTTGTATGCAAGTAGAAACAAATATGCTGTGACTAACTAATAACACTGGTTTACAGCAAAAATGCGCACCGAATCCACTGTCCAATTCCTATGTAGAATACCACGCTGATTCCGAAAATCGAGTTTTTTTAAGTGTTTCCACTTAATCATGGATATCTGACGACCCAGTTGGGCAATATTAATACGAAGTATAGCAAATAGTAAATACATCACTTTTCGATAGGCCTATTAGTTTCTGAGAAATTTATTAGTTATTCTAAAATATTTTTTTAAGAAAAAAATAAAAACAGAGACATAATTTAAAAAATTACAGATTTTTAGTAGTTTTTCTTTCATTCGTATTAAAGCAATGTTTCTTTTTATAAAATAAATCAAGCTACTAACGAAAAAAGCGATGGGTAAATAAAAAAGTTGTGAATGGTCAATTGAAAATACCCAATGATTTTTTTTTTGTATGAAACATGAGCAGGAAATAATGTTACTCATACGCCATGTACGAGTATTCAAGTGTTTGATCAAGCTTAATAAGAAAAATATTTTATCTCATCCTTGTGGAATGTTTTATGTCGAAATGACGAAAAAGTGATGTGTCCTATTACATTTGATCAAACGCTTGGATACTCGTACATGGCGTATATGTAACGCTCGTATCTCTTTTCGAACAAAAAGCTGTATATTGCTGGCAAAAAATTCTATTTCGCAGTATGTCCACTTACAAAAAAGCATTTTTTACAGTACGCGTATTAGCTATTTTTTTTAAACAGTCTTCCAATAAATTAAAGGAACTGCTGGTATTATGTGTACCTATTGTACACCACGCGACTAAATGATACGGGCTAACAAAAGCCATCCATATAAATCCAAATTTCTAACTTTATACAAAAATTAGAAAAATTCGACCAAGTTGTACAGCGTAAATTTTCTAGTTTGAAGTGTCCACAAAATACCGCTGATTTTTGAAATTTGTTTCGAAATATTTTTTTGGTTGGAAGAAAGTAATAACACCGTCTCCCAAAAAAAGTTATCAAAATCAACGCGAATTTTTAGCCTGATGAAACTTCCACTTATTGTACTAGAATTTAGTGGACTACGAAACTGCATACTTAAAGTTTGTTGTTGTTGTGAAAATTTGTTGAATTTTTCTACAAAGTTTAAAACGTGAATTTATATGGTGTTTAAGTATTATATAATGAATTAGGCTTTAAGAAAAAATTAATAAACATTAAACAAACAATAGAAAATTAGTCAAAACTGGTCCAAAAGTCGTGTTCTTATTTGTTCATGACTGTATGTATATGCATTTTTATAACTTGTTTTCACGTACTCCCTGTTAGCTTATATCGTTTTATATCTACGACTGATAAATGTATACTACTTCTATAAATTAAAAAATTTAGGTAGCAAAAAAGTATTTTTTCGTATAAATGGAGTATTTTCGAAAAACAGCAGTGTGCATTTTTGGAATCCCAAATGAAGTATAATACTGCCAAAAAAAATAGAGAAGCGAGCGTTACGTATAAGTAACATTCTTCACTGCTCATATTTGCGCATTTTATTTGACCAATCACAACCTTTTTACTTATGCACCGATTTTTTTTTTTGTTAGTAGCTTAATTTTTTTGTAGAAGAACAGTCTAAACTAAAAAATCCAAGAAAAATCCGTAATTTTTTTTTTAATTTCTTTCATGTTGAGGTTTAATTTTTTTTACATTTAAAAAAACTGGAACGAATAAAAAATTTCTCAAAAACTTATACACTTATCGAAAAGTGATCTATACACCGTTCACGGGAATTTTTTTTATCTTTCGTATTAAGACTGTCCAACTGGTTCGCAAGATATATATGTTTAAAAGGAACCACTTTTTTAGCTGAATAACGGTAAATTTAAAATGTATGAAAACGTTGTACATAAAAAAAATGTATCAGCGAGCGATTCAAATTAAGAATTGGATATGGCATCCGAAGCTCGAAAAAAATGTGTGATCCAGTGTAGTTTCCAATACTTCTAGCCAATACTTGACAACTGCAAACTGACAACTTTTCCGAAATTCAGTTATATACATACAAGAAATTGCAAATTTAATGAGCTAATATTTAAAAAAAAAGTGGACGTACAAGCAAAAAAATGGTTTTTTTAAATATCTTTAAAATCGAACATCTCGAAAACGGTGAAGTTTTGGGCATCACGCTGTCATATAAAAAAATTAATCAGAAATGACCTCAATAATAACGTCCATAAGTAAACCGGCATGACTTTCCAGGTAACCGTGCGTAACTCAATTTTCGAAAAATTTTCAGTTATGTGTGACTTTCGATAAGTTGCTTCGTTTTTACATCAATCAGTTGTTGAATTTTCAGTTATATCTCCTTTATTTCTTGCAGTTTCAGCATTCTTTAATATATTTTTGAATTTCATGCAATTTTTTATAGTCTACCTAGCTTTTCAGGAGCGCCAGCAGCCCTTATTAGCCTTTACATTTTTATTGAAATTGTATCAGCGTAGAATTTCAATTTCATGTACTGGCACGCATAGATATATAACATTAATTCGCCAAAATATATATAAACGTATGTTGACATTGTGACAGATTTAATTAACTTTTTAGTGAAATTAATTCCTCTGGTATTTTCACGCATAATTAACAGCACTGACATGTTTTAAGCATTAGTCTTTCTAGCAAATGATACAAAATCCTAAATACCCAATGGCAATCAGTGCAAAAAGTCATTTATCAATAAACAAAAGCATGATACGAGTAATTTGTTTTCCTCACGATATCAAAGCATGCCCGTAAAATGTTGGGATATTCCTATACTTGAATTTTTCAGTGAAACAAATCACTGACTTTTAGTGCGTTTTATTCCGCCAATATCTTCAAATGTTATTAATAAAATTTCATGGTATTTGTCAATATTTAATTCACATTTTATCAGCAGCACATGTCGAACTGTAAACGTAAACAATTAAAATAATTTCTCTTAGAATTAAATTGTTGCTAAGCATTTAATAGTTTAAAATTTATATAATGCAATGATATTAAATTTCCTTTTTTTTCTGTACTGATAAGTTCCATACACTTTGGCCGTATCAGCGTTTTTTCTCTGAAAACGTCCCAATAAAAATCAGTTCAAAGTTGAAAAAAATATTAAAAATTTCTTTAGTTGATCTGCAAACAAGCTAAAAATATGGAAAAAACTGTAAGAGGAGGTAAACTCAGCTTAGACCATGAGTTATGACTGGAGCTGACAAGCAACTTTACCGCCAGGCTTAAAGTGAACGACCGGTTGTGATATTACGCTGGAAAAATTCCCTCCCCCTTGTTAAACCATTTTGAGTTTCTGATGAATCTCGCCAGGCATCTTTGATTTGAACCCGCCACCCAATATTCCGCAACCTGCTCCTAGTCAGTGCAGGGCAGTTAAACAAAAGATGAAAAATTGTCTCCTCCTCACAGCCTTTTCAGCTTCTGCAGCATCTATGAAACAGAACTTCGAGCCCAAGCTGTTTCTAAATTATCATAAACTTCGAGATCATCGTGCTTTGCGACCATTTTGTTTCACAAATTCAAATTTCAAAAGCAGCTTGCTAGTGGTATAAGACATACCAATTCTTTATTTTCATTTACCCCCTCGCCCACCTTGAAAGTTTGTTCGCAATTAAGTTTGCCTCCTTATGCCTTTAATCGTTAACCCAAATGTGGTTTAGACTCTTCTAATTCGCAATCTCAAGTAGAGATTGGCTACAGTCCAGCCAGGGGGGTTCAACCCCTCCCCACAAAATCTTGGCTACGAATTAGCTAAAAATTATTACAATTATTTTTTAAAATTTTTTTATTACTTCTGAAAGTTGAGCGCATCTTGCGTTTGAACTTTTCATTAAATAGGTCATTTTTAAGCCAAAAATACAACCTCATATAAAAATTTAGGAGTACCGTTAATTTCTTAAAAATTTGTAAATTCTTTGTTAATTTTATGTAAATAAAGTGCAATTTATGAAACTTTAAAAAGTGTATATGTTCATTCATTACAGACTGTATATAAAGCTGGCATAAATGTATTTTAAAGAGCGTATTATCTGTAGCGAATTTTCATTATTTTCTGCTGATATATCTTTCGAAGAAGATCGGCCAAACACTAACATATGTGTAAGCGCCAATCTATTATTATTATTATTATTATTATTATTATTATTATTATTATTATTATTATTATTATTATTATTATTATTATTATTATTATTATTATTATTATTATTATTATTATTATTATATCTTTCGAAGTAAGAAAAGAGATATCGACGTGGCTCTTAACCTACTTGTGAAGAATATAAGTTTCACTGAGATCACAACGTGTGAGCTCCCTTGCTACATCCCCAAATGCCCTCTGCGTCAAGTGTAAAATGCCTTTGGAAACTTTCCCTTGATGATGATACCATCGGCATAAGTGTCAATTTTAGTGAACCCCCTTCTCATCTATGCTTGCCGCCACGGCCTGCTCATAAGTTTTTGCTCTATAAACTCCGCCAGAGAATTGTCGACTGCAAGTCCCCTCAAAGCATTTGCTATGGACTTTGGCTTTTGAATGCTCCATCAATGTCTTGATGGTCCTTAACCCTTGTGAGGAAACCTGGAAACCGCAATGTATGGATTTATATACAAAAAAAAATATTTTGAGATATTTACTTATTTGGTATTTGTTGAAAGATGTTTGTGTGTTATTTTGTGTTTGTATGGACAAAAATTCTATGAGTTTTCATATAGTTTGCATATAAAATGTTCATAGGTACATTTGTATTTAGGATTCCATTCTAGGCTATACCTTTGCAAATCATAACAAAAATTTATTTTCTGAAAATCTTAAGAACCTGAGAATAATCAAAATACATTACAAAAAAACTATTTTAGTGGAGCATGAAATTTCAGCTCTTTGCTGGAATGGTAGCACTTTGTTTAACGCTTAAAGTTGGTTTGTAGGTACAGATGTACCTATGGTCCCGCACAAATGGTTAAATATGGAGCAACATATGTGTATATACGGGTTTTGTAATTTCTGGATCGACGATTATGTTTGGTTTTACGACCATCATACTGAGCTAACAAGAAGAAATCTTTTATTTGGAGTGGTTTTGCGGAGATTTCCATTGCCTTCATTCAGATAAAGTGCAATAAAGTCAGGGGTTAACAAAACGATTGAAAAAGTTCGTATTTCTTGAAAATTCCCTTTTTTTAAGAAAATCCAGATATTAAATGATAAAGTAAATATTCAAATTCATATATTCACATATTTTTAGGCGTATTTTTTAGCATAAAAATCCGCGGTCTATTCATGACTCCTATTAGCAGTGAAATCCTCCAGAGGACGGATCTCTTTAAATTCAGTTAAAAAGTGTAAAGAGTAGGAACTCTAGTAAAAAAATGCCAATAATTTTAAGGAAACACACGTTTAAAATATAAGAGTCAATTGTTGGACGGCGTTTTACTTCTCCAGAGATATAGAAAAAAGGAGGTATTGGTTGTAATTATACTCAAGTAACACTCCACGGTTAGCGATGCAGACAAGACCGTTGCCATAAGGCACATATTATTTCATACATAGTAAATGGAGCTGTTATCCACCGTCAACTAAGAATCGATCAAAACAACTTAAAACGGCCATTAAAAAAAACCAAAAAATAAACAAAAAATTATGTCAATCATGATGGTTTCCATTACATCTATCACAACAGAAATTCAAACTAAATTTTATTTACGCTCATACGAATATAAATAAAATATTAAATATTTGCTCCTTTCTACCAAATTTAAACACAATCAAACAAAGTCCAATTTGGCATTTGCTGCATTAATACAGCTTGTAAAATGAGGCTTTTGAAATTCGAGAAAGACAGCAATGCCATATTTTCATTTTCTCTGCCGCAATGCCGCAATCGTAAATAAAGCGTAACAAAGTGTCATACCAATATGCGCAAATAAAGAAAACCATCCGCATTCGACATCAACAAATATTTATCAAATTGGAGACATAAGTATAGACCAACAACAAAGCGAACTGTAGATTTGGCAAACAAATAACGCAGAGCTTCATATTACTTGTATTTGCCCAAATGTTGGCTGCCCCAATGACTGCCACATCCATATTTTATACAACTTTATACATTTTCATTCAAATATTTTTTTTTCTTTTTCAAGTTCTTTGTTGGTTGAGGTTCATATTTCATTGCGTCTAATTTTACACAAATATGCTTCTCTCTCTCACTCTATCTCTCTCTCTCTCTTTTTTGCAGAATTTCCGCATCTCTAACGCCTAAAAGCCGGCATTATTGTTTTTGAGGTTTTCGATAGCGGGGAAAACAAATATTGTTTCTTCCGGAGGAAAGCAGCAGCTAAGCGTTTTTCTTTGGTGAAAATATTTTGAAGCCGCAGTAACAAGTCAAAAAGCCAACACAAAAGCAGCCGAGCGTTAAGTGGTCGAGCATTTGAGGAGCGGAGGCGAAATCAGCCAGAAGTAGTTAGCAAAGAACGACGACTTGGAGGATACGTAGGCGAGCATGTGGCCGAGTATGGGCACAGCTGGTAGTGCTGCCAGCGCCATATTGCTGCTGTGCGTCTTCAGCAGTGTTAACTCCTTTTCAAGTATGTACAATAAGAAACATTTTATAAGTGTTCGTTTCAGTTCTGTAATGTTGAGTATTTCATTACATCACAGTTATTTGAAACTTTTCCCATCTAACTGAATTTCTTAAAATTTCGAAGAGATTTTTTTTTGAATGCAACGCAAGAGAAAGAAGCTTAAATAGAGTGATGAAAAAATGTATGCATAAATAACAAATAATCTGCTTTTGAACCTCATACATTTTTGTATAAATTTGAAACCAGTTCCAAAAAAAAATTGTTTAAAATTAAAAATATGTTAGTTATATCAATTAAAATTGCATAAACGTTACTAAATTTTAAATTTTCAGTAATATTTAGCAAACACCATGACATTTCGTATTTATAAATTTACACGAAAACGTTTGTGCTTCTTGCCTCCGCGTTGCATTCCTTCGTTCCGGAATGTTTCAATGTTCTCTTTCACCAACCAAAGAAAAGTAACGAATTTTAAATGAGCGTTTAAGGAGTTTACAGTTTGCATAACTTACCATCATCATCATCACTTAAATGTTCAAATCACCAACAAATTCCGGCTTTCGACTTCTGACTGAAATCCCAAAACCTTTTCTACTTTCACCAACCAAAGAAAAGTAACGAATTTTAAATGAGCGTTTAAGGAGTTTACAGTTTGCATAACTTACCATCATCATCATCACTTAAATGTTCAAATCAATACAATACAATACATATTCATATTCTCCAAGCACACACCACCCATGCAACACTCGCACGTATACTACACACACTAGGGTGGGGCAAAAAAAAAATGAATTTTTCGATTTTGAAATTGATCACATTGAATCGTATTAAACCGTTTTCCGATAGGATAATATTTACGGCCGCCCCAATAGCCTTGAAACTTCATTTTTATGTATCTTATATGGGAAAAAACAATTTTTCATTGAGACTTCAAAGGATAATACCCAATTATTTGTTAACCATTTTTTAATATTGACGATGTCTCATAGGCCCCACATTGCATTTTTTGCGGTTTTTAGGGCACTCTTAAAAAATAGTTAATATTAAAATCTGGTTTAATAAAAAATTGGATAATAATCTTTAAAGTCTCCGGAAGAGAAAACAAGCTTGCCTATTGAAAAATATTGATTTTCTAGGATTCTATACCAGGGGTGCTCAACAAATTTAAGTTACTGAGCCAAACGACAACAATGTCAATATCAATTACAAAAACACCGTTTTGGGAATTAAAACAAATTTTCAACTCCAAACTAACAGACCAATGACACAAACATACAGCTGAAAAAATGCGAGCCAACAGTGAATGAATGTATATAGATTTTGAAGGTGAACATTTTGCGTGTTGAGCTTCCACGAGATCTGTGTTTGTTGTAAGTGAGCCAAAGTGAGCCACAGTGCTGTTGTTGTAAGCCAACTGAGCCAATTGAGCTACTGGATGAGCGTCCCTGTTTTATACCATTATTTTTTCCACATTTAAAAAATATGGAGCGACCTTAAATACTATCCGATCTGAAGACGGTTTTACGCGGTTCAATGTGAGCAAGTTACGTTACTTTTCCGCACTATTAGAAATTCGTAATCAAAAAATTTCTATTTTTTCGCTCCAACCTAATGCACACCCAAACCAACAGCGAACGCATATTTCACGCATTTTCACTTTTTCATCAATTTCCGCAACATTTTGTAAATATTTGAGTAATTTTCACCCGTGATGGTGTTGTCAACATGTCATAACATTATTTATTATCAGCCCTTTCACACAGTCCCACACACATAGACCCAAAAACAAAAAAAAAAACAAGAAAACATTGGTTCATAAATATGAATGTCTTTTATTCCATTTCATTCGTCATCCCTTCCGTTTACACTCAAATACATTTCTCTATTGTTTTTGTTTTTTTTTTTCTACTCCATTCTTATGTTTTCCTACTATTGTATTCTTGCTTTTATTTACTTTTCTTTACTTCTTTTTTATTGTATCAATTTTATTTTTGTCCTACAAAAACATTATCAAATCAACAATCACAACAACAACAACAAAACGCACGCCTACCCGTCCGTGTTGTCGTCACATTTTGTCGCGCCATTTGCGCCATTTCGCCACTGCAGAATATGGACGTGGCTGCAACGACATTGGCTGTCTGCCCAACGAGGAGTGTGTCATCACCAGCGATTCGTGCAGCTACACTCAGCGCGAGGGTAAGGATTGCGGCAACTATCCGAAATGTCAAAGAAAATCTGGCTCCAGCTCGTCGTCGTCGGCGCCAGTTAATCCGTCAGGTGATTATATTTTTTATTTTATTTTATTCATTTTTTTATTAAAATTTTAGTTTTAGTACTCATAAGGCAACAATAAGACCTACATATTTAGTTTCGGCCATTTCGTTGTTTTATTTTTTGGGAATTAGAAAAGGTCAATGCAAAAGCTAATCTTCGTCTATAATGAATCTCTCAACGAGTTGTTTACAAATTCAAAACTATTTAGTGCGAGACATTACAGGTCACTCACCTACAACCATCGCACGCAGTTTTAGCTAAAATTTAAGCAAAGAAAAGCAAAATTAGTGAGCTCAGCCATTGTATGTTCAAGTACATAGAGATTATAAACTGAGTCTATAGACGAGGACTATGTAGTTATTAACAGAATGAGCGCTTCTGATCAAAAACTCCATTAGGGAACCATACTTTTTTGTCATTGAATGCTATGGCCTCTGGGCTGAACATATACCTCGAAATAGTTTCAGGGTTCGCCAGATAACTTTATCTCGCTCCCAAATGGATGTTTCGTTGCTTAACCGACAGATGCTTGATCCATAAGCAATGTAATTGATTCTGACCACACCCAAGTGATACGAGTACTTCCCTCCCTTTATAGTCTTCTGAACATGGAGCCATTATTCTTTGCTAAACTCAGGCTAAATTGCTGAAGTGGTTATAGCTTCGATAAAGAAGACGAGTAAGATTATCGATTACCGATTGGCGTGTTAAAATAGATATTGATCAATAGAGAGCTGTTATATTAACAATTTATATTCAAGGAATTCCAGACAGGAAACCTCTCCCAAAGCACTTTGACCCGCTTATGAATTTGTGCCTTGCGCTTATTGTGGTACAAGATAAATTCTCTGGCTACTTCATTTTGTACTTCCCGAAAGTAGTATGCCTTAAAGAAGTCCGAATTGAGCATTTACAAAGACAAGAAAGTACTGTTCACTTCTCGCTGCTATCCAAGCAACAGCTGCAGTATATTCTTCTGTAGGGTAGTCCAATTTTAGAAGCAAGCTTTCTTAACAACCAAGGACCGGTTTTAGTTCCTACAGTCCTCTACACCACTACCTTTGACCTACTGTTCTTTTCCTGCTATGGCCAAGCCAATGCTCACTTGCTATCTTACCAGCCTGCATCTTTGACCACCTTCTTTCTTTGCTTGTTTCAGAAAAGCAAGACTTATGTTTATATTTGTTTGAGAGGTTATCCCGTACCAACGCTAGAGATTCATATAAACAACCTCTCAACCCAATTTGTAAACTCTCTCCTTAGTTTCTATGTTCCTATGTCTGGAAATCTAGACACGAGAGATAGACATTAACGGGTATACCGAGCGTAGCTCTATCTTTCATTCTTTTATCAGCCTAGAATAGGTAGATTTCCGCCTGGCTATCTGAGTAAATCACTGCTCTGTTTTCTTCTGATAACGCTTTTATTCAGTATTTAGTATCCTAAAGACTTCACATATATACACAACTTTAGCTAGAATATACTGGCATTGCCTCCCAGACGCTGATGGACACCAACCTCTTCGTAATATACTCCAGTCCTTACAGCACGGTCCACAGTGGACCTGCCAGTTTAGATACAGATAGCTTCCTTAGCAGCAACTATGTCTCCTTTCCATTCTCTTTTGAATAGGAATTGCACATAATCATACAAGCCAAAATCCAGGCTTGATTTTCTTTCTTTGCTATCGGACTATTTCTTAAGGCTGAGCTATGCCCACAAGTCTTCGTTTTGCACAGCTCCGATTATCAGAGTCTTACTGCTGAGAATATCCCGACTTCCTTTAAATATAGACGCCACAGCCAAAGTGCGCATCAGGTAGCATTGCAGTGTAGATATGCGAATTCACTCTCAGGTTTGGTCAAAAATTTAGATGAGAATCTGACAGAAAAATATTAAAATTTTTACTAAAAGGCTGGTTTTCACCAAGGCGAATTCAATGGCATATGTCGTCAAATGAGTGAAAACACATTATCAAATGCGACTAAAAAACGTTATATCGATTAATTTAGATCAGAAGAGGTCCTCAGTCATGTACATACATGTGCTGCCATATCGGATATTTGTCCGTTTTTTGGCCTATAATATCATCGGTAAAGGTATGGATAAAGGAGATAAAGTTGTGTCAAAATATGTCCACAAATTTTATCGTCAGAGTATGACATAATGAAGACTTGCCTAAAGGCTCGAACGGGGTCACGAAGTCGCTTTGTGTGAATAGTTCAGCTTCTATTGAAGTCCTTGAGTCAACTATGACCAACTCGATATCTATTCCGGAATGTCGACGAACCCCAAACCCTCTGTGCAGAACATCGTCAGTCTATACTGTATCCCGGTATTATAGTTTTTCGAGAAATAAATAAGCATATGACGCGCGAGAAAATTATCCAAAATAGGTCATAGGGGAATGAAGTTCACGCATGCCAACCAAATTAAAGAGAATCATAGAGCAGCTAATAACAGTAGGCTAATTAATAGGGACCCATATAAAGTACTTATCATGCCCAATTCGCTCGACGCATGAAGAATATGGAGCATGCTGAAATTCTCATACGGCTTCTTATGGGAATGCGAACGGTACATGGAGAAAACGCACTACATAGTTTTCGAATTTCACAGCCCTCAAACGTCACCGCTGCGTTTAGATGGGTGTCTTTGAAAATTCCTATTGAAAATTAAACGCTGCAACTTTGCGTATACATTTTTCAATATCCTAGACATCGATTTAGCCGTTCTCGCAGCGACAAAAAAAACAGCCTTAAATAAGCGACAAGTTACCGCGGTACTTTCATATAACTTCTATGGCTGTTGCGCATTTTGTTTTAAATTTTGTTTGAAATTGCTTGATATTCCGCTAGAAATATACTACATACATACATACTAGCAAATGAATTCACTACTGAAAAATGTAAGCACGACGGTAAAAAAAGAGACTGCGAGGCAGCGAACGGAGGAACTGCGACTTTTTAATGCGAAAAATTCTTAGCTCTACTACATTAAAACTAAATGGGGTGTCGATAATATGGACAAGTTGCTGAGATGTTTATTTTATATTCAACGAGTGCTATACGAACAACGATAATGATAAGCATTTTGAAGAAACTAAGCCTTGAACTATCCAAAAACAATATACAGCAACGTACACAAAATCCAAAGGTAATGGTGAAGGCAAATTTTCGGTCGGCGGTACAAGATATGCTCGGATCTAAAGCGGCTCCAGATCTTTCAAGCAAAGTAAATAAACAAACGGGAAGACTTCCGGTAGTACGAAGTTGTCACTTGTGCCGAAGCTTAAGGCCGAAGCAAAGGATATTGTAAACGCTCCAACCTCTACTTATGCAGACTCGAAAACGATGTTCCCAACGAGTGTCGAGCATGTGGAGTTTCCCCCCACGACACCAACCACCTCTTCACATGCCCACTCAACCCAACTCAGCTAACACCCTCCTCCACCTCTGGTCCGACCCCACCGAAATAGCACGTTTCTTGGGCCTACCAAAAGTTGAGCTTGACAACAAAGATTGAAGCACTATCCGGCCTAATCAGGGCTAAGTAAGCCGCTACAACAGCAACAACAACGAAAACAATATACGAGTGCAATAAGGCCATATGCAAAGAGCATTCAGTAAATCCATTTTTATGTTTAACTTTCGAGCATTCAGCCCAAAAGTTTCTTATTTCTGAATTATTTATCTTCTTTTTTTAATAAATATGATTAACATATTTAAAAAAGTTAAAGAAAACTACCAACCGACCAACCAATACAAAACAAAACTGACAAAAACTAAATTAGAACTTATTTCCATACAAATTATACGAAGGTACTCGGGTACTTTGTCGCTTGTCTACGTAAGTAAATTCTGTTTTAATTCGCCACGCCTATCCAAACTAATTTAGAGACAGAAAACTTTTAGAAATGTTAAGTAAATTAAAAAATATATATTTGCAAATTCCAAAGGTAGCCGGGTACCTTACCGCTGCGAGAACGGTTAAACCACAACACTTGATTTTTTAGACCTTCTTTATCTGAACCCCCATGTAATCAAGGTAGTTATTTATTGCCAGATACGTCAGTTTAGATTATTTTTACAAAGATATTTTAAGAAGCAGACAACAAGCATAGAAAATTACAACTCGAATTCCCAAAAAATACAACAATCACAAAATTATTTATTTTTATTTTTTTCGTTAAAATTAGAAGCTTGTTTAGCGTTTAGTAGCATTTCGACACAGTTTTTGCAAAACACTCTCAGATAAGATCAAACAAAACTGCTGCTTGAAGTGAATATAAATAATTGAATAAGTTCACGTATTGGTCTCACAACGCTTGCAAATATCATCGCAAAAATGGGAAACACATCACACACACACATCAAAAGACATGAAAACCATTATAACGGCGCAAATTCAATTTCACAGTGAAAATAACAAAACGAGCTGGAATAAATATTGAAATTCCATTTAACTTTTTACATTTTGCTTTGTTAAAAATATATGTATAACCATTCTTGTTCCTTTTTAATTTTGCAAATTAT
>JAPVRG010241729.1:11624-23345 GCA_029783565.1 Rhagoletis cerasi
CGAATTCAATTGAGGTCCGCCAATAAAGATGGGCGCCCTGTCGTAAACCGCGACATGGTTTGGCGGCACAGCCATGCCGTATGTGACCACAAACCATTCACGGAATATTGGAAAGGAGCGTTCGACGTGGTCGCGGCAGTGGCAGTTGATAAAAACAGGGGTGAAAATTCCCCCTGTGTCGTAGCTACACTACGCATGTTGAAAGTTGAAGTTTGTACGCCGGGTAATGCATTTTCCGCCGTAAAAGGCGATTGCACATTGCTAACATGTGCTCCGGCAAACAGGGGTACGCTTTCCTGTTCGCTAAAATCTAAAGTTTTACATGTTAGGAATCCATTTTTTTACATGTCTTTAAAAAATACTTACACTTGTGCTCCTTGTAGATATATGTATATCTCACTCCGCTGATGACATAAAAGGAAAGAATGTTAGCGCGAACAACTTGACAGCAGGAGCGCTCATATCAGCTACTGAGACATACATTCGCAGGGTTGCACTTTATAGTACAAATTTAATAGACTAAATACTTAAATCTGCACAGACTTATGGCGCGCCAACAGGCTCCAATGCTAATACTGAACTAAAGGTGGCAGTTCGGAGGAAGTTGTTTCACTTCCTTCATTCCTTCTGTAAAATGTGATGACATACTAAATTATGTAGAAGCACACTCAGGAATCAAAAAACATCTCTTATTATGCCACAAGTTTTTGAAGAAGGACGCTAATGAGGACGACTTAACACGAGTCAACTTTAAAATGGGTATCGCTGAGGAGTTATCCTCCACTTTGCTTAAGTCAGAGATCTGGCCTGCTAATGTCACCATACGCCCTTTTCGTTTTTTTCTGCGAAAGGGAAACCAGCCAGTAACGACCGAATTTGTCATCACAACAGAAATAAATTTAAGATATATTTTCAAAACGTGTCCGGCATGAGAACCAAAGCAAATGTGGTTCATAGACTGAGTTCGCACCTATAGTATGACGTATTTGTTATTATTGAAAGCTGGTTGACTGCAAATTTCTTTGATTCTGAATTCTTCAACCCAAATCTCTACAACGTATTCCGCAAGGACCGAGATGAATCCAAAACCGGCTGTAGCAGAGGAGGTGGAGTCTTAATCGCTGTCCAGCGCAAAATTTCGTCCATAGTCCAACTCCAAAACTCGAATTCTATCCTCGATCAACTTTGAGTAAATGTGAGTTGCGTTCCGGGACGACTTTTCCTGTGCGCGTCATATATTCCGCCGAACAGTTGCAACGCAATTTACAAATCCCACATCGATAACGTGGTTTCCTTTAGTTCCAAAATAGGCGATCATCACTTATGTGCATTAGGTGATTTCTATCTGAGCTCAGTCTTGTGGCGAAAATTAAATAATTCATTAGTTTTGACTCCTGTAAACGCAGCAAACGAGTGCGACCTCTACCCGATTGATAGTCTTCATTGGTCTAGCATTGGTCTATCTCAAATCAATAATTATTTTAACAAGCTTAATCGCCTCTTAGATTTAATACTTTTAAGTAATAATTTGAGCTATCATTTGGTTGAATGTGACTCGCCTATATCCATTGGTAATGTTCACCATATTTCCCTAGTGTTCAGCTTACAATCATATGAATTCTCCACTGTTCCAGTTGATAGTTGCAGGCCATCGTTTAATTATAGCTTATGTGACTTTGATCTTTTGAACTCTCGTTTAATGGACTATAACTTGGCTGACCTTCTCACTAATTTGAATACAGTAAATGCCTTCAAAACCTTTAGATCGTGTATTGATGAGTTATGTGTAGAACTAATTCCTACCTTTCCCAGAAAATCCTACTCATTGCCTTGGTACTCGAAAGAATTGAAGCATCTAAAAAATCGTAAAAATAAATTCTATAAGAAATACAAAGGTGTCAAACTCGCCTGCACACAATGAACAATATCGGTATTACCATAAAAAGTTCTATGATCTTGACAAGCTGCTTCATAAAAGATACATAAGTAATCAGGAAGCTAACATAAAAAATAATCCTAAAGCTTTTTGGAGCTTTATCAAAGCTAAGAAATCCAACTCGAGTGTACCCTCCTCAAAAACTCCTAACAAACATGCGAGTACTTCTAAAGAAGCTGTGAATCTTTTCGCTGAGTATTTTTATTCGAATTTTGTGTCTGACATAGACCAGGCTCCTTGTCTCGTTCCCAGTCATTTAGCACATTCTACATTTTCTTTTGGTTCGCTTACTCTATCTGATAATGACGTTGAAAAAGGCATCCAATCTTTGAAATCCTCTAAAGAAATGGATAATGATGGCCTTTCGGCTATTATTTTCAAGAAGTGCTCCGCTCTTATTGAACCCTAAACTTTGATTTTTAACAAGTCCCTGCCTAATGATGAGTTCATTGATGATTGGAAAAAAGCATATATTACCCCAATTTTCAAAAAACGACGTTGCCAACTATCGACCGCTTTTGAAACTGTCTACAGTGTCCTAAATTTTCGAGTGCGTTGTTAAAGAAAGGCTATTTTTCTCGATCAGCAGTCAGATTTGCTTAAATCAGCACGGTTTTGTTAGCGGCCGCTCAACTGTTTCCAACCTTGCGGTTTTCACTGAGGACTGCTTTGCAGCTTTCAAGGATGGACTTCAGGTTGACGCAATTAACACGGACTTTTCTAAAGCTTTCGACAGAGTTTCCCACAAGATCTTGGTTTCTAAACTATCCGGTATAGGCTTTCACTCCATTTTCCTGGATTGGATTCGATCTTATTTGATAAAGAGACATTGTTTAGTCGCTGTCGATAATGATTCTTCACAGCCTTTTATTGCAACGTCGGGCGTCGCCCAGGGCAGCATACTGGGACCCCTGTTTTTTATTCTATTCATTAACGATATTACTTCATGCTTCCAAATTTCTTTTATATGCAGATGGCCTTAAAGTTTATTCCACAATTAAAAATATGCACGATTCCCTTGCACTTCAGCAAGAGCATCATAATTTATCTTCATTTATATTCAACAATTCTCATGGGGTGTAGAGCAGGTCGCCTCCGCGTGGTGCACCCTGGGTAACGCCAAATGGCCTGCGGCCTCCACGGCCTTAACCTGAACGGTAACGACCCTTGTTATGTCCTCTGACTATGATCTTGAAAACGTTTTGGATTTGTCGATCCTTGAGCTGGTGGTTGTGGTATTCTATCACCTGAGTATGCTGAGGTGACACTCAGCAGAAATGGCTGATGGGCTAATTCCGCAACTGCCCCCGTCCCGTTAAAACCCTGGCAGGCCTCAGAGTACGTTCCAGTTCCCGTCGCCGTTAAGTTGGTGGTATAGGTGCGGTTGAGACGACTCCCGTCTTTGCACTGGTCGGCTCTGAACACATGACCCCATAAGGGCATGTGTCAACCCTCGCCATAGTCTTGTTTAGAGGTAGCTATGGGACCATTTAAAGGCGACTACATGCTCGGGTTTTGGATAGCGGCTCTGAGTGGGGACCCAGAGAAAAATGAATAATGAGCAACAAAAACAAACGAAAAAACAAAAGCTTTCGAGCGGTGGCGGGGAGTCGAAACCGACCCCCAAGGCCGGCTCATCTGGGGAGGTTACAGCACCACCCACGGTAAGCGAGACGAAACCGTCTTGTTCCACAGCTTCCACCTCTGGGGGATCCGTAAAAGGGAGTAAGAGTGCGTCGAATCCGACGCACGTAAATTCTTCTAAGGGGGTAGGTGCTGTCTCCACCGGGAAGGTAGGAGTACCGGAATCAGCCTCCGTGGTCGTCTCTAGGCGAGGGGGCATGGCCAGTTCCGTAGGGAAGTCGGAGCTGGCAAAAGACAAAACTTCGGGCAGCGGAAGGTCGTCGGATTCGATACCCAAAGCTGTCTCCATCCCGGGTGGGATTTCTGGCCCAGGGGGGTCGAAGCCAGCTCCTGCTAGGTCAGGGAAAATCGGCGGAAATCTGCCAATGGCGGGTATAGACGTTGCGAATTCGCACAGAATATCTGGGGGTGTAGTGCGTAGCGAAATCGCCAGCACCAGCAGGGGTCTCTCGCCGCGGGTCTTCGGAGCTTCGAGGACCTCGGATGGGGTACCTCAGGAGGCCTAAACGGCGCGCCACCGCGGCGAGAAAATCGAACTCGGGCCGTCGCATGGCCACCAAAATTCTAGAGCGCTACCGCGGTCAGTGTGCTGATCAAATCACCGATCAGCATGCTCGAACGCTCGAGTAGGCTAGAAAGGTGCTCAGCGATACGGAGTCTGCGGCAGCCGCGACTGCGGTTATGAAGCGGTAACGGCCGCGGGAGGGGGAAACCTCTACTATTAAAAAACCACGCACGGGGCCGGCTCCTACCTTTAGCGAAATCGCTAAGCTAGCTGGCTCTGTGGAGCAGCAGAGAGGACGGCGCTATCACCCACGAAGAGTGGAAACGTGTAGCGGCGGCCATGTCTGCTGTTTTTCTGAGGGTGGTCAAGGGAATCGAGGGCCACCACCCAGGTGTGAGAATGCCGGATGGCACCATGGGCTACATAAGCTCACGAGGTGCGCCGACGAACGGTCGGCGGCCTTGTACAAGGAGGCAGTTTCTCTGGTGGGGGAGGTGCGGAAGGGTGCCAAGCTAGTGGCCGTGGACAAAGCGGATCTTCCTCTTCGTCCGCGAGCTCGGGTATGGCTCCCTACCGAACTTACCTCTCCAGCGGAGATCGAAGAAATACTTCGGTACTGCAACCCTTCCCTCCCAACGCATGACTGGAGGGTTATCTGGCTGGAGAGGACCGAGGAATCCTATCGGCAAGCGCTGATACTGCTAAATGCAGAGTCCCTCGGTGCTCTCAGCGATACTTAGGGGTCATAAGCTATGGCTTCGAGAAGGTGGTCCTAAGGATCCTACCTACCGGTTCCAAAGCTGATGACCCTCTGCCTCCAGCAGCACCGGAGGAATGCAGGGAGGCTGCTGACTCCGCCAGCATGGAGTTAGGAGACTCTGCCCTATCAGATCTTGAGAGCATTGGGGGCGGCTCCTCTGTCGGAGAGTCCGTCTTCAGTCTCGAAAGGCTTTTCGATGGGATCGAAGTAGGGGGTGAGAGCGCAGAACTAGCGTTCATGGAATATATTCTGGAGAATGAAGATTCTGCAGATTAATCTCCAACACTCAAAAGCGACTTCTGCCAATCTTTTGCTCCACCTTGAGCAAGGTGGAGCTGACGTGGTTCTGATCCAGGAGCCGTGGCTGAGCAGTAACGGTATTTCTGGACTCAGAGCAAGGAACTTCAAGCTGATGGCGACGAACAATGTAGGTAGAACAAGAGCCTGCATGCTTATCAGATGCGAACTCAATTCTTTTATTCTGCATAATTTCAGCAATGAAGACATGGTGACTACCAGGCTGGAGCGAGAAGCTGGAGAACTCTGGCTTATATCCGCCTATATGCCGCATGATGACGAGGTGGAGCCACCTCCAACGCTGCTGAGGAGCGCTCTAGCGGAAGCCAAGCAAAGGACAGCTGGTGTTATCGTGGGGTCCGATGCGAATTCGCGGCACTCAGTTTGGGGCAGCTCGGACACAAACTCTCGAGGTGAGTAACTTTTTGAATTTATTCTTAGTGAAGATCTATTTATTTGTAATAGGGGGAACTCCCCTACGTTTATAACAGCTGCCAGGGAAGAGGTTCTTCACCTCACACTGGCTTCTTCTGAGACAGCATCTTTGATCTCGGATTGGAGGGTTTTGAGCGAACCCTCCTTTTCGGATCAGAGGTATATTCAATTCTCTTTGGACGAAACGCGTCCTCCTATCAAGCCCTTCAGGAATCTGAGGAGCACAAATTGGGATCTGTACTGCAGGAATCTTCGCCAAGCGCTCCCGGATGCGCCCGAAGTAAATTCGGTGCAGTCGGTGGAATCGCTAGATGAGCTTGTCGAAGTTTTCAGAGCTGCGTGCAGAAATGCTCTTGAAAGCGCTTGTCCGCTAAGATTTCAGAAAGGCAGAGGGAAACCCCTTTGGTGGTCTGCGGAGACTTCTGAGTTAAGGGCGTCGAGCACACGTTTATTCAATAGGGCCCGTAGTAGTAAGTTATCTTCTGATTGGGAACTTTATAAGATTGGACTAGGAATCTATAAGTCCGAGATAAGAAAGGCGAAAAGAGTTTCATGGAGATCTTTCTGCGAAAACGTAGAAGGATGCCATGAATCCTCCAGATTTAGGCGTATTCTCGCTAGGAATCCCGCTCCGTTGGGTTACTTGAGGGATGAAGCAGGATACTGGACTATGAGTAGCGAGGAGTCACTTAGCTTGCTCCTGGATACGCACTTTCCTTCTAATCCTTCCCGGGAGGAAATTTCCTTAGGGGAAGTGCGTGGAGACTGCGGATGACCGCCGCCTGATGTGGGCGATAAATTCGTTCAAACCCTTCAAATCCCCAGGACCCGATGGCATCATACCTGCGCCGCTGCAAAAAGCTGCGGAGGTGTCGTGCCGTTGGTTGGCCCCAATCTACGCGAACTGCGTAAAATACGGGTATATTCCTAGGGGTTGGAGGGTCGTCAAGGTGGTGTTCACTCCGAAGGCCGGAAAGAGCTCTCATGTTGGCCCCCAGGACTTCAGGCCAATCAGTCTCTCATCGTTTCTACTGAAAACGTTGGAGAGCCTGGTTGATATGCACATAAGGAGCGTGATTCCCTGAGATCGCCTGTCAAGAGCTCAGCATTCTTATTGTAAAGGAAGGTCGGTAGAAACCGCTCTACATACAATTGTGAGGTGGATAGAGGAAGCCTTCATTCACAAGGACTTTGCCGTTGGAGCCTTCCTCGATATCGAAGGGGCTTTTAATAATGTCCTGCCGGACGCTATAGTTAAGTCGCTGAATAAACTAGGGGTTGATGTCAGTCTCATTCGGCTCATCCAAAACTTGCTCCGTGA
This sequence comes from Rhagoletis cerasi, assembly GCA_029783565.1. Taxonomy (NCBI): domain Eukaryota; kingdom Metazoa; phylum Arthropoda; class Insecta; order Diptera; family Tephritidae; genus Rhagoletis; species Rhagoletis cerasi. The sequence goes on from JAPVRG010241729.1 coordinate 18,523, forward strand.
CAGAACTGTCATGGCCATATGGGGAAGCGCCTGCTTGGATCGCACTATCAACAGGGGCACCCCGCAGGGAGGTGTTCTCTCACCCTTGCTCTGGGTTGTAGTGATGAACGATCTACTAGAGCAGCTGGAGAAACACGGCTGTCGGGTAATTGCCTATACAGACGATGTTGCACTTATAGTTAAAGGTAAATACCTGAATACGCTGTATGAACTGATCCAACGGTATCTTAACATAGTTACTAACTGGGCTGCCAAAAGTGGCCTCGCCGTCAATCCCAGTAAGACGGAATTGGTCTTATTTACTAGAAAATTTAAAATCCCTGACGCTGTTCTTCCCTCAGTTGGAGGACTGCGCTTACAGCTCGTGGAGGCCAAACATTGAGGAAAGGGCAAGAAAGGTATCAGTGGCATTAGATTGCAGTAGGGGAGCTATTGGCAAGAGATGGGGTATTTCGCCAAAAGTTGTATATTGGCTCTACGAGACCGTAGTCAAGCCAATTATGTTTTATGCTATAAGGCCATGAAAAACAAAAACAAATAACTTAAGGACGAGCACACCTAAAAGTTAAACATTGTTAAAATAGAATTATTAACAAAAACCAAACCCCATATTTAAGTAAATAGCAGCGGAATAGCTGCGCCTGAATGTAATTGGCTTAACATATGAAAACGTGGAAAAGCAACAATAAGTTACATGGCGAACTTAGCGCAGTGAGTAGCACACTGGCTTTGAAATCTGTGGTCGTCGGTTCGAGCCCCAGTAAAGGAGTCTGATGAGGAGATGTGCTGATCTCCGGAATAGCAGCTATAATTCCTACCAAAATGTAAATTGCTGTTTTTTCCACAAAATTTTTCATAAAAAACGGCCTCAAGCTCAATATATTGTTGAATATAATTGTTATAAAGGCCATAAATAACAAAAACAAATAATTTATCTTCTTGGTGCTCTGGGAATAGGCTATTCTTGAACGTTAAAAAATGTACACACTCGACTTTTACAAGAAAATGTAATCCGTTTCCCACAAAATATCAAATTTCTGGGTCGCTGCTTGATCGCGTTACAGAAGTTAAAGATTTGGGTATCTATTTCGATACTAACTAAACTTTGCTATGCATGTCAATTATGTGATCTCAAAATCATATGCTATGCGTAAGAGCTCAGATTTCTCAGACCCATATACGCTCAAGCTGTTATATACTATGCTAGTTAGATCCAGACTTGATTACGCTGCATTCATATGGAGACCATACTACAGTACTCATATTAACCGTATTGAGCGAATCCAGAAGTTCTTCATTAAATTTGAACTTTACGGATCCAATTCCTCCCTATGAATCCCGTTGTCAGCTTTTAGCTCTAAAACCTCTACAATCTCGATTTGCTTTCCTCTCGTGCAGCCTTATAACTAATACTCTGAATGGATCAGTTTACTGCCCTGACCTCTTGGAAATACTAAACTTTTTCATTCCCTCGCGTAATTTCCGGAACATACCTTTGTTTTACATTGAGTTCCCTAAATTCGATTACATCAAATTGGCACCCATGTCCAGAGCTTTATCAGAGTTAAATAATATTCCGAATTTGGACCTCTATATTCTGGAGCAGTCCGTAGTATATTGTGTAATTATTTTAAATAATTCTTAAGTATTTGTGTTCTTTAGTCAGTAAGAAATTAATGTTTCATTTGACTTAAATAAATAAATATGATATATAAATACGATTTTTTCGAAGAGATCGGCCCCTGGTACACTTCCCGGAAAAAAGGATCCTATATCCCAATCTAGGCAGAAAGCTACCTACGTACCAAATTTTAAGCAAATCGGACCATAAATATGATTTTTTCGAATAGATCGGTCCCTGGTCCACTTCCCGGAAAAAAAGGATCGTACATGCTAATTTAAGCAAAAAGTTACCCACGTACAAAATTTTAAGCAAATCTGACCATAAATACGATTTTTTCGATTAGATCGGTCCCTGGTCCACTTCCCGGGAAAAAGGATCCTATATGCTAATCTAGGCAAAAAGCTACCTACGTGCCAAATTTCAATCAAATCGGGCCATAAATACGATTTTTTCGAATAGATCGGTCCCTGGTCCACTTCCCGGAAAAAAGGATCCTACATGCTAATTTAGGCAAAAAGTTATCCACATACCAAGTTTTAAGCAAATCGGACCATAAATACGATTTTTTCGATTAGATTGGTCCTGGTCCACTTCCCGGAAAAATATGATCCTATATGCTAATCTGGGCAAAAGGCTACCTACGTGCCGAATTTTAAGCAAATCGGACCAAAATAAGATTTTATTCGAATAGGTCGGTCCCTGGTCCACCTACCGGAAAAAAGTAAATTTTTTCGGCCTAAACAAAAAGCTTCCCAAGTATCTAAGAATAGATCGGTTCCTGGTCCTCTTCTTCTTCTTTATTGGCGCTGTAACGATTTTGGCCGCGTCCAAAACAGCACGCCAGTCATTTCTCTTCTGTGCCAACTGACGCCAATTGGAAATGCCAAGTAAAGCCAAGTCCTTCTCCACCTGGTCTTTCCAACGCAGAGGCCTTTCTCTTCCTCTGTTACCAGCATCGCGACCCGCGTTGAATAATTTCAGAGCAGGACCGTTTCTGTCCATTCGAACGACATGACCTAGCCAGCGGAGCCGCTGTATCTTAATTCGCTGCACTATGTCTATATCGTTGTAAGGCTCATACAGCTCATCGTAAAATCGTCTGCGGTACTCGCCATTTCCAACGCGCAAAGGCCCATAAATCTTTCGCAGAATCTTTCTGTCGAAAACTCCAAGAGCCGGTTCATCAGATATTTTCATTGTCCATGCCTCCGCGCCATACACCAGCACAGGCAAGATGAGTGACTTATATAGTGTGATTTTTGTGCGACGAGAGAGGACTTTACTTCTCAATTTCCTACTCAGTCCAAAGTAGTACTTGTTGGCAAGAGTGATTCTCCGTTGGATTTCAAGGCTGACACTATTATTGGTGTTAATGCTGGTTCCCAGATAAACGAAGTTGTCTACTTTTTCAAACTTGTAACTGTCAAAAGTGGCGTGGGTGCCAAGACGCGTATGCTCTGGCTGTTTGTGTGATGACCGGAGATACTTCGTTTTGTCCTCGTCCACCACCAGACCCATTCGCTTTGCTTCTCTATCTAATCCCGAGAAGGTAGAACAGACGTAGCCCTTGTTTTTACCGATAATGTCGATGTCATCAGCATACGCCAGCAAATGCCCGCTTTTGTAGTAAATTTTTCCAGAGCGGTTAAGTTCTGCAGCTCTTATTATCTTCTCCAGCATCAGATTAAAGAAATCACATGACACCGAATCGAACCCTCGTTTGGTATCTAACGGATCGGAGAGATCCTTCCCAATCCTGACGGAGCTTGTGGTACTGATCAACGTCATTTTACACAGGCGTATTAATTTCGCGGGGATACCAAATCCAGACATCGCGGCGTATAGGCAACTCCTTTTCGTGGTGTCGAAAGCGGCTTTGAAGTCGACAAATAGATGGTGAGTGTCGATCCTCTTCTCTCGGTCTTCTCCAAGATTTGGCGTATAGTGAAGAGATCTATGGTGGATTTGCCAGGTCTAACGCCACACTGATAAGGCCCAAGCAGTTCGTTGACGGTGGGCTTTAGTCTTTCACAGAATACACTCGATAGGACCTCTATAACCTATGCTTAGAAGGCTGATCCCGCGGTAGTTGGCGCGTATGGCGGGGTCGCCTTTCTTATGGATTGGGCAGAGCACACTTAAATTCCAGTCGCTGGGAATGAGTTCATCTGACCATATTCTGCATAAGAGTTGATGCATGCACCTTATCAACTCTTCCCCGCCGTACATGAATAGCTCAGCTGGCAGGCCGTCAGCTGCAGGAGCTTTGTTGTTTTTCAGCCGCGTAATCGCTATTCGTACTTCGTCATAGTCAGGTGGTGGGACATCGACTCCATCGTCATCGACTGGGGGCTCGGGTTCTTTTTCTCCATTACTTTCAGTGCTGTTGCTGTTCAATAGAGTGGAAAAGTGTTCCCTCCATAATTTAAGTACGTTCTGGACATCGGTCTCTAGGTCCCCATGGTTGTTCTTACAGGAGTTCGCACTGGTCTTGAAACCTTCCGTAAGTCGCATAACCCTCTGATAGAATTTTCGAGCGTCATTCCTGTCGGCCAGCATGTCAAGCTCTTCGCACTCACGTATTTCGGCCTCTCTCTTCTTATTGCGGCAAATACATCTCGCGTCCATCCTCAGTTCCCTATAGCGGTCCCACATGGCTCGCGTTGCGCCCGATCGCAGCGTGGCTCTGTAGGCGGCATATTTTTTCTCTGCAGCTTCTTGACATTCCTCATCGTACCAATTGTTCTTTCGGGCTCGCTGAAATCCGATTACTTCTTCGGCGGCGGTACTTAATGAGCGGGAAATGTGGTTCCACTGCTCGCGTATGTCGGTTTGTTGAAGAGTGCTCTCAGAGAGCAAGTGTGAGAATCGAGTAGCAAATAAATTGGCCGTCTGTTGTGATTGTAGCTTTTCGACGTTCAGCTTTCCTTGCATTGTTGGACGCACATTTTTTGATGCGGGTGCGTATCTTGGCTGAAACAAGATAATGGTCCCAGTCGATGTTTGGCGCTCGAAACGAACGTACGTCTAAAACACTGGAAGCATGCCTTCCGTCTATCACAAAATGGTCGATTTGGTTTCTCGTTTTTCGATCTGGAGACAGCCATGTAGCTTGATGGATATTTTTATGCTGGAACCTAGTACTACACACTACCATGTTTCGGGCCCCGGCGAAGTCGATCAGCCTCAGTCCGTTATC
>JAPVRG010241735.1:7272-19008 GCA_029783565.1 Rhagoletis cerasi
TGAATCCGAAGCAGAGACAATAAACTTATCGAAAGAGAACTGCATTTTCAATTCATACGTATGGCTGGAACAACCTTCAAACCTACAAAACTGTGAGGAACATACGGCCGCATTATGACAAACCAAACACAGAAGAACTTCTATAGAGGTCGAGGAAAGATATAGTCAAGCTAACAGCCAAGATAACGGTACATTGGCCTATGCACTGCACCTTTACGGGCCTAAATAGATTAATTGAAAGATCCAAATGGTTTGAGGAAACCAAATCACGAAAGCTGGAAAACATCAAGTATCCCAGAGAAAGCGTATCAAAATTTTGCTTTAAGCACTAATTGGGCTATAGGTATGTGCTCAGGCGACGCTTCTACCAACTAACCAACCAAACGATGACAAAATCCCCATTTTCACCGATGGCTCCAAAACGAACATTAGAACAGGTTCTGGCGTCTTATTTCAGAAATTATCTCTCAGAGAGTTGTATAGACTCCCAGATCACTGCATCGTTTTCCAGTCCGAGATATATGCAATTGACAAAGCGGCAAAGTTGGTAAGCATGATCGAACTACCTCCATATAAACCTGCCTTCGCTGGTGACAGTCAAGGCAACGACTAATTCGAAATGCGTTAAGGAATGTCGAAGATCCGTACAAGTTGAAGAAGCTCTTAAACAATGCATAATCATTCATTACTGGGCAGGTGGAACAATCCGCACACCTGCGCGGTGTCTCGCTCACTTTGGCCACGGCTCAATGGATATGGAGTTTACTAAAGCTCTCAAAGCCAAATGTTAGGCTTCTAACGGGAATACTAACGGGACACTGGACCATTGGCCACATGCCCGACGCAACCCCTTATAACGATTTATGCAGAAGCTGCAGAGACGAAAAAGAGACTTCATTTGCGAGTGCCTCGGACTCTGGAGAAAACGCCGCTGGGGTACAACTTCTTCGAGATCCTTGAAAGTTCATAGAAAATTCCATTGGGGGGGTCTGGTAGGATTCGCTAGAGAATCAGAATGGTTCAAAGAAATGTAGGGACATACATGGGAAACCCTCTTTCCGGGAATCGCAATGGGATGGGAGGCTATCCTAAATCTCAGAATGTCTAATTAGACATCTGCTTTCGTTGAGCAGCTGGGACTGCAGACAAAATCGTTACTAACTTTAGGAAATTGTTGTTAGCAAAAATTTGTTGTCAAATTGATTTATTGAACTATGTTTGTGTGTCTAATTATTTCTATGGAATAATATTTTTTTTTAATACAGAATGTTAATTTAATAGCTTTCAGCTCCTGTATCAGCCTCCTATTATCAACTTACGCCAATAACGTGGCATGCAAACGCTGCATGAAACCGCAGCTTCCAGTACCCTCCAAGGCGCAACTTGAACACTTCCCTCGAAGGTAATTATTTCAGGCACACATAGAAACACACACGCAATCCGCGGAGCACACAAAGCAGGGCGCCAGGCGATTACTTCGACAGCCTCAGCGGAGCTCGTCAGCAGCTGCTAATTACGGAAAATTATTGCGTGCATGCGTGCCACGCATACGCATATGCCAAAAGCTTTCAGTCTAGCTATCAAGCACAACAATAATAACAACAAACATTCGCTCACTAACTTCAAGCGAATCGAAAAACGAAAAACGAACAACAAAAACTAAAAATAAAAATAAATACTCAACGCACACACGCCCGCCGTTGATAAGCAAATGACACTCTCTGCGCGCAGGTTAACAAGCTAAGCCGCAATTTATGTTGTTGCTCTGCTGTGGTACTGCTCAAAGTGTTACGTTAATGTGCGCATGCGCGGTCTACATATCGCATGTACTCGTATAAGCTGCATACGCAATTAAGTAAATGGCCGGTGCTAATGTTTGAGGAAAAACAGCAACAACTAAATGTTGCTGATTACATATACGCCTTGTTGTTGAGTTGCTGCGGTTGTCACCTACATACATACATAAGTACCCGCTCACGCGCGCGCTTACCTTGGCTGACATACAAAAATAAAATAAAAACCGTAGGTTGATAAGCGCTTGTGTAGCGCACATACATAAATACATTTCTTTGAATACTAATTAATTTTTTCCACTGCTTGCAGGGCGTTTCACAAAGTCGATGCACATAGACGATAGATATACAGGCACGTGATCAGCAGCCGGGGTGCGCACGTACGCTTAAATGAAGTGTAAAAAACTCTCACTTTTTAATGAATTTTGCGTTTGCTGATTTTTTAATCAGCCATGGTCACAAAAACAACAAGCGCCAGCTCTATTGCGCATGCGCGGCGGTGACATTTCAAGTTTGTTGCCTGTCGATTATTTGACTTTTAAATTGTCTTTTTTAGTTTTCTAATTAGTATGCACCGTCGTTTGTGTCATCGATTCTTTGTGGGACATTAAAATCAATGAAACGGTCGATTGCGACATAATGGCCACGTTTATTTATTATTATCTAATGACTTATTATCTCATGGAAAATTACCAAAAAAAAACTACTTACTCGTATAATTTAAAATAAAAGGGAATCAAAACTACCTTTTTATAATAATGAAAAATATTTTAGTGCGCACAAAAATGCTTAGAGTTAACATTTTTCACCAAATATCTGAAAATATAACAGATTTTTATTACAGGAGCTGTAAAAATAAGGACAAAGAGAAAATATCTTAATTTTTCAGTGGCCGCGCTGTTAATCGGATCTTTATTCACTGAAAAGTTTTTAGATTTGGCTGGTTTTCAAAATTTACGAGTCGAAAAATGTAGTAAGGAACAAGTGTCTCTGAATTATTTAAAAGACCTCTATGGCAGTCTTCAGAAGAGGTTTTTTTTTACATATACTTGAATAGATGGAGATAGTTAAATAGTGAAATTAAAATAAATGGGATACTTTTGGTGGTTCAATCTAATCATTTTCTTGTGTTAAAGAACCTCTGTCTATAAATAAAAAAACTCCCACGTTTGATAAAAAGGCTCATAAAAACCAAGTAAAAACCTGAGCACGAGCAGCAGGATGCTCATGCCAGAGCGCTAGGTACTACGGAATGTACCTACTAGATAATGCTAGAGAATTCTCGACAATACTCGACAATGCTTGTGGCCGCTGTGGTGTAGTAGTTAGAAGTGCGCACTACCACTGCTTGGGGCACTCAAACTAGAATTACCTTGAAAGTTACGGCTTCAGGGAAAGTCTTGGGTACACTACAATCGTTTGGATAATATTTTTTAAGTCCAAATAAAAGTCCTTTCCGCTTATCCAAATTAAACAAATTTGGGTATCAAATGAAAGAGGACTGAAATAGATTTTAAACAGAAATAACAAAGGAAGGTTACCACCTCTATTTATATATTTTTTTTAAATTTAATATAAAATAATTTCATATACTTAACCCAAGGTTTGTTCTATGGTAATTAAATAACATTTTTTGTTGAAATATGTTTCAATAGGTGGCTTTCCTCGTTTAGAAATTTCAGTTTAAAAGCTATTTTCGTCCTCTTTCATTTGATACCAAATTTGATTAATGGTTGTTTATTATCCGAAAAGGACTTTTATTTCGGACTAAAAAAATGGTTGGCTAAGTTTAACTGTTGAAAAAAAGTACTGTTATTTTCGGTCCCTGATTTTAAGTAAGTAAGAAAAAAAGTTTCAAAACTGAGTTTCTTTATAAAAATCACAATTGTCCATAATTTAAGAAACTATCTAGCAAGTGTCATACCATTTTGGAATCCTTACTAAATGCCCCAACTTTCAAAGTTACTTGCTAAACTAGTGTAGTACATTTTTTTTTCAGTACAGTCAGTTAAAATTGGGCGAAGCATTAAATTTCAAATTTTTTTTTTGGGCAAAAAGCAATTTTCTTCCAAGCTACAGCAGTTGGTTATACATTTTAGACGACAATTTACAGAGCAATTACTCAGAATTACATAATAAAAATAAAATTGAGAAAAAGTAGAAATTTGTAGTAACGGGAATTAAAGAAGCAGCGCAGGGTTTAGATTTTTTCGTTTTTTTTTTGAACGCCTATAATTTTAAAAATACAAGAAATAGATCTTTTTATATTTTTCTGATAACTATTATGGCCTGCCCTATCACCCGTTGCCGGCTTGACGTCGGCTTCTGGGACAGCCTGTATACGAAGAAGGGACCAAAGCGGAGTTTTATATAAAAAAAACTGTACAATTATATCAGTATAAATGTTCAAACTTATACTTGCATATATGTAAATTTGTGAGCTAAAAAGTAACTTCACCCCAGATTTAGAAAATGTGCACTGGATGACAGACTATTTTCTCTGTGTTTATATCGAAACAAGAGGTTGCGTTCTAACTAACAAAAGAGAAATGGAATTTTTTCTAAAAAGTTTTCGGGACTCCGATTTTCAATTAAGTGCAGGAAGGAGTGTTGTAGGCTGTACTCAATCTAAAGTTTCAAAAATTTTATGTACCGTGATGAGACGCATTTCCGAAGAACACTCCACATGGATAAAATTTCCTTCCACAGAAGCAGAATTTGAAGACGCAGCTGAAGCATGGTCAGTTTTAAGGAAACTTCCGCATGTAGTTGGCGCCATAGAATCCACACCTCTCCGTAAAATCAAACCACCCCAAATATCACATCCAAATGAATATTTATGTAAATAGAAAAGCGATTTTTTCTTTTTGCGTAGCATTTACACTGTAGATGTATCTTGGCCTGGGGAGTGTACATGGCAGCCGAATATGGAAAAATTCCAGTACACATACATACAGTACACATGGTTAAACATAATCCCATAAATTCAGATATTCTAGGAGATGAAAAATACGGTCTCAAAGTTATTTTGAACCTACTCAGGAGTACCCAACAATGCTCGGGAATACTAGCGGATGCTAGGCAATATTCAAATGTTGCAGAAACCAAATGCTAAATACTTGAGCATGCTCTGACTAGCGCAAGCATCCTCTGGCACGTGCTCAGGTTTTTAGTCATACAGCACAAAGTATCCAGACGAATTTTTCCTTTCACCACTTTTCTTCAAAATCGATCATTCTGAAAAATAAGGCCTAATCGAGACTTGTGAGATTCCCACAAGTAAAGATACATATATAACTATAAGCACGATTCTAGCAGAAAATATTTTACGGAACTTTTTCAGAACCTTCTGTGTTCTTTCCAGGCAGATTTTGTCTTTCATTTTCATATTGGTCGATCATTTATAATCTTAGTAGCTCAATCAAATAATTAATTCAAAATTCTTATTAATCAAAAGTCGGGGGTATTCGAATAACTTGAACTTCGATTGATCAAAAAGCAGATAATTCGAATATTTCCCTTTTTGATTCATCGTTTATCTGAATAATAGTTGACGCACATATTTAAAAATCGTCCTGTCTGCCATTTCCAAAGGTACTATTTTAATTTTCTATACACACTCCCGATCAGCTTTCACCTCGAAATTTGCTCTCATTTCAGAGCCGTAGAAAACAGTTTGATAATAAATTATGACATGAGCGAAACACACATTTTTTTGATAATCATTTTTTGACTTATTCAAGCGATGTTCGCTTTGAATAATTAAAATCATCAATTCTCTCCCGAATTCCATGATTCGTGGTAACAAAAACAAATTTTTTTTAATTCCTTAGATAATCCTAAGGCTAGTTTCTACTATAGTCAACCTAATGCGATTTGTCGTTAAATGAGTGAAATCTCTCTGTAAAATAGGATAAGAATAAAATTTATTTCAGCTAACTTCACCAAAACTGTCTTCGATCGTGTACAACTTTTTCTAACTCGACTTAGGCTCTTCATTCAAAATTGGTACGCATTTCAGCAAGTCTTATATGAACAATGGCTATAAGGAACCTCTCAGTCAACGCCCATGTGTTATAAGTTTTGTGCTGAAAATAAATATTACGGAGTCACCTTAAAACAAATTCTAATAAGATTGACAAAGTTATTCACGGGCTTTAAAATGGAAAGCAATTGGGACAGCCCCCTTAAAACTCGATCAGTCTTGACATTACGTAGCATGCCCCTAGAAATATGCTGGAAGGCGCCGAATATTAATGGCTCACTTGGTAATTATTTAAAGCAAATAGCTTATGTAAAAATGTAGGTCCTTGGAAAAAAAAACACAATCTAAAGCTAGTTTAGTGGAACGGGTTAGCTACGCAAGTCTCAAGATCGACATTTCAGAAATTTTTCAGCACATATGTACTCTACATATATGAAATATGAAACTTCCACTGATGTGTGTATACAGGGTGTCCCAGAAATCGACGTCCATCCGGAAACGGGTGGCAGGCCAGGCCATAATAGTTATCAGAAAAATATAAAAAAATCTATGTGTTGTATTTTTAAAATTATAGGCATTCAAAAAAAAAGAAAAAAATCTACACCCTGTGATGGGTTTTTAGGTCCCGTCTCACAAATTTCAACTTTTTCTGAATTTTATTTTTATTATGTAATTCTGAGTAGTGCTTTTGTCTAAAAATTTGCTACACTAGTTTGGCCATAACTTTGAAAGTTGGCGCATTTAATAGGGATTCCAAAATGGTATGACACTTGCTAGATGGTTTCTTAAATTATAGTTTTTAAAATTTGTTTCTTACTTACTTAAAACGTTTGTAGTGTACTCTAGACTTTCCTTGAAGCCGTAACTTTTTTTAATGAATTTCTAGTTTGAGTGAGACGGAGGGAGTCATTTTACGAAGTGTGAGCGAGGCAGAGAGAGATGCTACTTTTATCTATGGAAACTTTTAATTCAAACATAATTACTTTACACCAGTCACAAGGACCTGTCCCGCCAGTCACAATTCTAAGTATTTTTAAATATTTCTATGAAGATTATATCAGCCTAATTTTTAATGAAAACGAAAGCGTATAGCATGTATCTTACAACTCGAAAAAATCTCGCTGAAAATTAAATGTTTTGAATAAAATTCGTTTTTGAGTGCACAAAAGTAAAATAGAGGGGGTTTCGGTGTCCCACTAGTGACATTCATTCAAATCATGGTAACAAAGGACTTATAAATTGTTTGGTATTTTTTTAAAGGAATTTAATGCATTAGTTATTTTTCTATATTAAAAAATATTATTCACTGTTGTGTAAGTTCTGACGACATATGTAGTTATAATTCACAATTGATCACATTCTGGATTCAAATGTCCCACTAGTCACAATGGAATGGCCCATTAGTTATTTTTTTTAACAGTTTTTCAATAATATAAAGGAACTCCTGGTATTATGTGTACCTGTTTTACACCCTCCGATGAAATTATATAGTCTAACAAAAGCCATGGAAATCAAAATTTCTAGCTTTGTAAAAAAATTAGAAAAATTCAATCAAGTTGCAAAACGAAAATTTTCTAGTTTGAAGTGTCCACAAAATACCGTTGATTTTTGATTTTTTTTTTCCGAAGGTGTCACGCATTTTCTTCCATACAAAGTTACTATGTTCGACAACTTTTATTGCATAGAAGAAAATAATAACACCGTCGCAAAAAAATTATCAAAAATTAACGCGAATTCTTAGCCTCTTAAAACTTGCACTTTATTGTACTAGAATTAAATGGGCTATAAAACTGCGTACTTGGATTATTTCTGGAATGTATGAACAAAAAGTTTGTAGCTGTTGTGAAAATTTGTTGAATTTCTTTGCAAAGTTTGAAATGTGGATTTATATGATGCTTAAGTACTATATAAAAAATATACTTTTATAAAAAAGTTATATATATTCATTAAACAAAAGAAAATAAGTAAAAACTGGTCACAATGTCGTGTCACCATATATATGAATTTTTATAACGTGTTTCCATGAACGATTTCCTGTTAGCCTATATCGTTTTATATCAACGGCTGATAAATTTACACTACTTTTGCGCATTAAAAAATTTAGATAGCAAAAAAGTATATTTTCGTAGTTTGGAAAAAAACATCAGTACACATTTTTGGAGTCCAGAAAAAAGTATAATACTGCGAATAAAAGCATAGTTACGAGCGTTAGGGACCCCCTGTATAAAGGAGTAATTGAAGTTTGCTTTACTTTCCGATGACTTGACATTGTCCGATTTGTGCATACCAATTTTGAAATAAGTTCGTTCTCAGTTTTCAAAAAATACTCAAAGCTTTGGGAATGTGCGCTGATACTTTACAACGTTTTTTACTTTTTTTATTTTGGGTTGGGTATAAAAAGACGATTTTTATGAATAAAATTAATAATAACTAAGCATATATAAAACAAAAATATACAGAAGCATGTCCATAGCTATATGAAATTCTTTCGTTCCTTGAGGCATTTAAAATATTCCGTTTGGTTTATCGAATTGGAAAAGTTATGCAATCCGTTATTATATTTAGTTACTTTTTTATTCTTTTTTGCAATTATGCAAATTTAGTTTTAAAATTGCCTTCTATTTTCTTTTGATTATAAACACTCCCATTTAAAATTTGCCCGGATTTACTTTTAATATTTCTTAAAACACAGTTTTATGTTAGCTATTACTTTTTGTTACTTTTAACTACGTTCATGCAATTATTTGTTAGTTTTGAGAATAATTTATGACACTTTCGATCCACCAACTACACATCTTTTTAATTTTTTTTTTTTGGTAATTGAATTTTTTATTCCGTCGTAAGCTTTCTTCGTGCTTTTTGGGTAAGCAATTTTCTTTGATTTAATAAACTTTTCATACACTTCTTTTTATTGAATTTGAGTTAGCCAATTTTTAATGCTGTCTTATGTCAGTTATGAAGCCATGAAATGTAGTATATTCACCCTTTAATGTATACATATGAATTTTTGCGCAATAACTTCTAAGCAATTAATAAGATCACTTCACACAAAGAAAAAAATAGAACAAAACAAACTGAATTGCTAGCCCACCTGTTTGTTCAACTTGAACACCGTAAGGAATCCTGCAGCACTGCATGCGACACCTGTGGCAAGTTAATTTTTTCTCAACCGTATGTTTGTAAGTATGTATGCATATTTTATAACTGGAACGCGTGTAACCAGCTGCGTTCAACTACGCTGGTCAGATCAAAAAAAAAAAAGGAAAACGAAAACACAAAAAAGTTAGAAACCAGAAAAAAACGCGTCTGTGGCACACAAATCAACTCATCCAATATAGTCACTACAACCGACCGACTGCTGCGCATGCGAAAGCGAACCGTACAAATCGGATGAGAAGCTCGAAAGGGTACCGCACGCTGGCGCGTTCAAGCTGGAACTGCCAAATAGTTATGTTGACGCAGCGCATAAAACCAGACCGAAAGCAAGTCTTTGCGAGGAAGTGAGCAGATTTTGCAAGCGCAACGTAAAATTGGACAACACCAGCAGCTACATCAGCAGCAGCAGCAGCAGCAGTAGCAACAAGCTTAACAATCGCTCTGGAAAGTTGCAAGACTGGTAAGCGAAAGATGAGCAGTCGTGGCAAAAGAAAGCAGCAATGCGTAGTGGAGCTGCAGCTGAGTTGTGCTGTTGTAAGAGAAGAATAGAGCGAGCGAGTGTTAAGTGGCGGTGTGATGAAGTTAAATGAATGCAAAGAGTGAGTTCGCTTGTTTTTTAAGAGGAGATTAGAAAAATTTTCGGAAAGCTAATGAGAGGTGCTAAATATCTTTGAAAAAATACTGCATATTTAAGTCTCAAGAAATAATTACACTTGCACGTTTAGTAACTTTTAAAGCAATCTTTGTATATTTTAGTTAAAATTTCTGCCTCATCTAATTTATTTTCGCTTAAATCATTTTACTACCATTCGGTATCTTAAATATTTACCAGGGACGGTAATCATTATGAGTAAAATAATTTAAATCAGCACTTAATCATTATTTTATGATTTTTATCCTTATCGCTTAAAAATAGTAATTAATATTTGAGTTTTATTTTTCGCTCAACGGAAATAATTATTTTTTGATTTTTATTTTTTCGCTGAGAGATAATAATTATTATTGAGTTTAATTTTTGTACTTAAAATTATTGATTATTTATAAAGTTTAAAAGGCCATGCAGACGCAAGCAACTGAAATTTTGACCTGAAAATTTTACGACTTACTCCCTTTATCAGGATGTAGCTACCTGTGAAGAGGATACGTCGGAAATAATGACAGTTTAGTTTTTGAGTTTTTTGAATGATCATTATTCTTAAATGAAAAATAAAACTCAATAATAATTATTATCTTTGAGCGAACAATAAAAATCATAAAATAATCATGATTTTTGATCGAAAAAATAAATATCAAGTAATAATTATTATCTTTGAGCGCAAAAATAAAACTCAAAAAATAATTATTATTTTTAATCTTTATTGGTTAAACTCGAAAAATAAAAATTATTGTAAATTACAGTAGGGCGTACGAACCCTAATACGTGAGTTAAGTTAAAATTATTTTACAACGATTTCAACTTGTTGATTTTTTTGGTTCAAATGTAAAAACTAATGATTATTTTCCGTCCCTGATATTTACTTTAGCATCTTGTGCAATTTTGTCGAGTGCCTTATCAGCACCAAGGCCAAACGCAGCTTAACAAAAACTCTCTTTAAGAGTGCAAGGTATATTTTAACGATTGCTTAAAGAGCGCTTAAAACAAAAATTAGCACTTCGTTCTCTTTCTATATATTTTCTCTTATATCGTTTATGCAAGCTCTTTTCGCATCTTTAAGGTTGATTTATCACACATTTTAATTATCACTTAAAAGCGATTTTCTAGTTGTTAAATTTGTCACTACAATGCTCTTACAGCATCGGCTTACGACAGCACAAAATTACGTTCTGGAGGGACGGATTTCAGTTTGACGGAACAGTTTGGCACTAAGACGCCACAAGTTCATAGAGGTTGAAGATATCTCATCCTGTGTGAATATGAAATGACTCAAAAACGATTTCTTTATTAGTGTTAATTGCACCCAGCTACATACCATTAGCTGGTTTTTCTAAATGGCCAATTGTTGCAAGTTAAAATGTTTCCAGCGCGAAGCTGAAGCTTCCCTCCAAGCGATCTTTTACTTTGCTCTCTCATTTTCCAAACATTCAGTAGAGAATTCCAGTCTTACTTTATCAAAAGTCCGTTTTTATTAAAGGTACAGTGCATTCAGTACCGTTTAAAAAAGTCGATCAAAAGCCGAATTCGTCTAAAGAAAGTAGAAAGATTTTTACAAAGGAGACAAAAAGAATTTCTCAGAAAATACCATCGAAAAACCACCATACTTGCTGCGGGCGACTTCGAGCCAAACGGTTTGAATCGAAAGAAGACGTAAAAGAAATTTTTTAACAATTATTATTATAATTTGGACAACAATTTATTATCTCGCCAAGTCATGGATTTTTGGAGAAAGTACATAAGTACATAAATGTAAAGTACTTATAATCCTTATGCTGACATAGAAGTATTTTGAAAAAATTCTTATATTTGTCCAAGTTATTGACTTTTATATTATAAAGTATAACAAAATTTAAAAATAAATTTCTCCTAAACTGAAATAGATGGCGGTATGAAATTAGGCACCCTTGTAGATAAGTATTTACACTTAAGAAAATGTGCGTAAATCAACTATTTTGAATGGCGTTAAACATTTTTCCCCACCATTAGTTAGTATTTTATTTGTATGCCAACACAAGAATTTTAAGTACTTTACAATAATTGAATTATCGAGGATCAGTTCACGTGAAACGGGCATTACGTTTAAGTCTATACAATAAATTTAAATGAATAATAAATATTTTTTGACATAACATAAAATACTACGAGAA
>JAPVRG010241783.1:9176-22278 GCA_029783565.1 Rhagoletis cerasi
AAAGTAAAGTGGAAAGCAGACAACAAAAATTCACCAAAAGTTCATCACATTCAATGAAACTTTTTCTAACGTAGATGTTGCTCGTAGCAGGGATCGAAACCAGGTCCCCCGGAGTTTTAGTACGCACCTCTAACCACTCAGCCACAGCGGCCGCTGTGAGTTTTTATAGCCATGATATACTTGTACGACGAGAAGTTTAATATGTTATACATATATGTTACCGGCCAAACCCGATTTTCGGACAAACTAGTTTTGCCTAGGCTACATGTGATAGAATAAACCGGAATAGCCTAAACGAAACTGGTCTGGCCTAAGCCCAATAGCGAAACCAGTTAAGTCTAGGCTGAACTAGTGTATGCTCCTTAATTAGCTCAGAGTTACACGCCCACAACAAAATTTACACTAACTAAGCCCCTAAAAACTTTCCATAAAGGTTCCATGTCAGTGTTAACATAACACGCATTATTTTTGGCAAAAAATTACTGCTAATATATTTGGTAACTTTTTGGTAATTATTATCGAATTTTTTGGTAACATTTTCTCTAAGCTTGTGGCAACCGTGGGTACGGTCCCTTAAGGCATGTTTGCTCATAGCACACTACTAATTCTCCCATATGCTGTATATTCCTGTGCCGCAGTGTACTGTAATTCCGAAATTCAATTGTTTGAGCGCTCCTAAGTACAACAATGACATAAAGCAACGTATATCGTACGATATTGTGATATTGAGGGCACCATAACGCGTGCTAAATGCTTATACGACGTTTCCACTATTCGTAATTCGTTCTTCCATTAGTAATTGGCGCCTCCACTTACACTTCGAATTACGTAATTCGCTATACAAAATTTTGAGAGCGAATTACCTCATTTGTAGGTAATTCAGATTGAATTACCATGCGAATGACGAACGAATCGGTGCCTTCTCTAATATTTATAGGAAATATGTATATCGAAATTTGAAAGCCAAACAAAATAATAAAAAACAAAGACGAATTATTAGCGTGGGAAAACGCGAATTATTAATAATTAAAACGGAAGAAAAATCAGAAATTGTGAAGAAGTTATCATGTCGAGGAGATTGTGGGGTACAACTAGAATAAGTGGAGAGGTTAATGTATCTTCTGCCGTAAAACTGCATCTCCAGAAGAAGCACTTGGTACTTTTGGAAGAACTGCATCTTCTGAATGCCAATCGCCAGCCTCCGAAAGAAGACTCGGTTGTTGGAACAAAGTAAGTGTTTGCGATAGTTATATCATATCCGGGTCCAAGGAAATTTACGGAATGAATTAAAGGGCACGGTTTAGTTATTTGTGTTGTTGTGTCCAAACGCGTTACTCGAATCTAAGGACTTCAACGTACACATATAGCGAAAGGATTAAGCTTTAATTGAAAGTAAAGATTTCAAATTTCCGAGCACCAGTTTATTAATAAATTCGGTTTTAAATATGCACTTTTCTGTAAATTTCGATGTGGGTTTTGCCCCAAAATACTGTGGACGGCGCACAGTGGGATTTCGGCGGAAAAAATTATATTGGTGAAGGTCACATTTTGTCACTTTTTATACTTATTACTAATACTACACCCCTTGGGTGACCCGGTTTTACAAGATTTGGTAGCAAATATAATTTCATGTTTAAACACTAAGCCAGTAAAGTCATGGGTCTGAATACCTACACAAAAAAAATTTTAAAATACATACTTGTTTCAAGTGACAGAACTCTAAAAAGAACATCACCTTAACAGAACATTTGTTGTTTATCATAAGAGGCATATGTCTAGTTATTGAAAATGTCATTACATGACTTGATTTGCCGTTCAGTATACATAAATATTTAATTTAAAGAAATTAGTATTTTTTTCCCGCGCATTTCTTAATTCAATGTACTACATCTTTTTTTCTGTTCTGACCGTTTTGTTGTGATATAGCACAAATTTCTTCTATACTAGTTAGGACTAATATGTAATCTATTCCAGCTGCAATTATTTGCAATTGTTTTTGTAAAGAGTGATTTAACTAACAAACCTATTTTATTCGAAAATAGTGCAAGCATTAGGAATCATAAATAATGAAGGTAATTAACTTTTAAACGACGTGATACGGTATAAAAGGGTAAGTTATTATTTTTTACTTCATCTTTTATTATCTGTTTCAGAAAGTAACACCGAATTTAGCAAGTGTAGCAAATTTCAACATTCCTAATTCAGAGTTAGCAGAAACCGCGACTGCAAGTAATCGTGAAGTGTTTAAGTCTATCGAAAACCTTAAAAATAAATATCCAAACCTTACAGAAAGAGGTCTTGGGAAAATTTATACTGGAGTAAGTAAATCTTTTTTGCCTACTTTTAACAGAAAGTGGCATGCTGCATCGAGAGTGCAAAAATATTTTTTTCCAAGAACGGGGACTGGTTAAATGGGAAAGAAAAAATGAAATGGATGAAGATGTGTGGACTATTTGTATTAACTATGAAATAAACGATTGAAAATAGTTAAAGTGTACTTTATTTGAGGTGTTTCGCCTAAAAATAAAATTTTTCTTTGTAAGTTTTTTGATCGAGTTTTTTGTTATATGTGATTATTGTTGTAGGCTGGTCGATCTAATTTTCCATGTGCAAGAAAAAACACTTTTTCTCCACTTCTTTGCCCAACGTTTCGCTAACTACCTTAGCATCATCAGGGGCGATTCTTTATTTAAAATATCAACAAAAGACAAGAAAACAAGGATAAGTTTTTGACGAGATTACCACAGACGGATGGTAGCAATGTTTTTATAGCCCTAAATATATTTAATGTTTTTAATGTATTGTATATGCATTTGCATTTATGTATGTGACGCCAAATTCAATTTAAATTTACATGTAAGTCATGCGGTAAAAATAAGCCTAAAATCCTGTGGTTTTTGTTTGTTTACATATGTTTGTTTGCTAATGTTTTAACAAAATTTTTTTATATGTTCAAAAACTCAAAATTTCTATTTAAATATCCTTGTTTTCTTGTCTTTTGTTGATATTTTAAATAAAGAATCGCCCCTGATGATGCTAAGGCAGTTAGCGAAACGTTGGGCAAAGAAGTGGAGAAAAAGTGTTTTTTTTCTTGCACATCGAAAATTAGATCGACCAGCCTACAACAATAATCATAAAATTTTTCTGTTTTTAACCTTACAGGATAAGCAGTTGTACCCGCCGTGGGCAACATTTTTATATACATACATATGACCAATTTTACAGGAAATTAGTCTTATAATTTTAAGACCACATGAACTGTTAGACTTATTTTGGTTTCAGCATTCTGCGCAAGAATTTGTTTATCAGATAATTTTGTCTTAAAGATATAAGTCTGAAAAATGCACTGGCAACGTTACAAGAATTTGAATATCCTGTAGAATCGAAAATATGTATATTGAGTTTCTGCTTTCCATTTTTGTATAACTTAGCTTGCACAAGTATGCAGTTTGTATAATTCAACGACTTTTTCTTACTTTTGAAGTGAAACTTCTTTGCGCTCGTTGGGCTGTAATTCCAATATCGAATAAAACGAAAAAGCGACAGGAAAAGGGTGGGGATGCCGCGCGTGGTGGGGCAGTCGGACGGAAGGAGACATGGGAGAGAAACGAAACCGCGACAGATTCGGAGTAGGAAAAAACGGGAGGGGTAGCATGTAATCGATATATTTATCGATAAATTTATCGATTTTTCAATCGTAATATTTATCGATATTGTTGTCGATATAATAATCGATAGTCGTATCGATATAATAATCGATATTGTTATCGATATTATTATCGATATTGCTATCGATATAATAGTGGATATTGTTATCGATTAAGTTATCTATTTTGCAGTCTTTATATTTATCGATACATTTTTCGATATTTTTATTGATATATTTATCGATGTTTTATCGATATATTAATCGATATTTTTATCGATTATATTTATTATTAGGTATGATATGCGATGTTATGGATTAAAATGTAACCTTAATCATATAACATTTTATTACTAGCCTGTCTTTTTATTCACAATTTCAAACCAACGAACTACAGGTATTGATTATGACACAAACTAGATATGTGACATAAGTTTCACATCGGCAGTGTGGCCTAGGCGCACTTAATTTTTTAATAGCTTTTTTAAGTTTTTTGAGGTTAGGCTTGTATGGGAGGTGTGCGTAAAAATAAATCGATTACAGCCATTTTAAGGGTGTTTGCTATATTATCATTAAAAAAATATATGGCAGAAATTTTGGAGTCGTGCATTCATCGCTGCGCTTTTAATTACATCTTTAAGCTTTTTTGAGGTTAGGGTTGTATCGGAGGTATGCGTTAAAGTGAATCAATTTTGCTAATTTTTGGTATGTTAACTTACTCCATTATTGTGAATATATGGACGGAATTTCGGAGTCCATTCATCGGTGCCCTTTAAATGGCATTTTTAAGGCGTTTTTGAGGTTAGGTTTGTATGGGAGGTATGCTTTAAAATAAACCGATCACACCCATTTTTCGTCCTTAGAGGTTACATACGTAAAACTAGAGCCCTACGCCTACTCCTTCTAATTTTCTCCAAAAAATTTATGGGGCTGAATGTTTCCATCAAGACTGTGTAAAGAACGTGTTCCTCTTGCTACCATCACAAACCACACTTGCTACGATCACAATCACTAAACTCCTGCATTTTCTTTCCCCATAGCTCTATCACCGCCCTTTCACCGGCCTAGTCCCATTTGCTGGCACCTTTTCTAGTTGCTGGAAAGGTACTTAATAAAATATTGTCTACATATGTAAGTTAAAATATTTGTTGGTTACTTACATTTTTCCCCCATTTCCGATATTTGCACTTCACAAAAATAATGATAGATAGCGAACAACAAGGACAGGAGGCAGAGCTGCTGAACGAATTACGAATGTGTCGTGGAAACAGGGTAACCACGAATTACTTAGAGAGCGAATTACGAATCGTGGAAACGTCATATTACATACATACATACATATGTCCATCATTTTAATGTTAAATGTTTACATTTGCGTGTTAAGATTTGTATTATTTTTGTTTGAACACACTTACATCCGAAAACCCAAAATTATTTTAACCAGAAGTAATAAAGTTAATAGTCTTTCGTTAAGATCACTTGGGAAGCAGTGCAAAATGGGCAGAGATCGTCGTACTTACGGGATGATTTTTCACAAAGTACAACTTACCACATACATACATTGTAGGTGCGTATTGCACACCCTCTTCAAGAGACACAACTCAAAATTACCCGTTTGCCACAAAACGCGAAAAACTATTTCTTAGCACATGTTAATCGTATGGGCTAGGGAGGCTCTTTTTAAGAGGGTATACGATATGTATTACGTCGGCATGTTGTGAAAAATCTGAAAAAAAATTAATTTCTCATATTAAAATCCACCTCAGACATTACAGTCATTCATTATACTAATTAATATTAGAGTTGAAAGTTGAGTCACAGATGGGTTCAAATACAAGTTTGCATCAAAACTCTTTCATTTGGACCGTGAAATTTTGTATACTATATACTTATCAATCAGGAAAAAATCATCAAGATTTGTAATCTCTAAGGTATAGGTCTCCTTATACTGATGGTTCATATATGCGTTTTTTAATACTACTCATCCATTTAAGTAGCCTTCGGCATAGTCAGAGACAGCAGTGCATGTTTTTATAACAAATGGCGAATAATAGAAAACATACGTGTTCGTCGGCTTTACAAAGTCCCCAACTAAAGTCAATCTATAAATCTACTGCCTAAGTTCACAACTTGAATTGAGTGCAAATCGATTTTTATGAATGAGCTTCATATTTATTATAACAATTTTGTAATTGAATGCTTGATCCGAGTATAAAAATATCTTAAGCGATAGCGAAAAAAGAAATAAAATTACTCAAAACCCACACAGCGCTAGCAACACAAACAATCATCTATTTCTCTACATACTTGTAAACCTTATTATATACTGTAGGGATGTTGCGAATGTGGAATTTTAGACATCCGCGGATGCGAATGGTAAATGGAAAAGTTAGTAAATTTTAGTAATGTGTTTTTTTGTATTTAATAATTAAAATTAAAAATTGGAGCGTTATATTTAATAAAAAGTAGTGTTGCTGCCTTTTCAGGTTCCGGTCTGTTTCTTAAAGGCTCGTAAATCAAACCAGCTGAAATGAAGATTCCTATTAGTTAATTGGTGCCCGCAATTGCACAACATTCGCATTGATTGTTGGGAATGCGAATGTTAAAATTAATGCGAAAGATTCGCATTTGCGAATGCGAATGCGAATATCCGCAACATCCCTGATATTGACACACAAATGTTCACATCAACATATATATAAATACTTATGTATTTGCGTGCACCCAGTCTTTGGATAGTGAACTATAAAATAATCAAATCGAAGACAATTGAATTATGGAATTGAAGTTGAACGCCTACTATCAAGCCTCCAAACCTAGGCAGGAACGGACCATGATGCGGGGCAGACAAGGCAGGGAGTGTAAGCGATGTTGGTTGTGTCGTATATTTGTAGCTGAAAGTTAAGTTAAATATATTTGCTAGGTATGTATGAATTTGTGTATAAATAAAACGCTTTGAGAAATCGGCACGAAATGCAAATCTTATTTAATTCGTCTTTTCCGGTAGTAAATTGTGTCGACTTCAAATTTCTAGCAACAATAACAAATATATTGTCGAACAATGTAAAAAAAAAGCGAGTTACAGTAGCAACAGCAGTTGTAGTACTACACACATACATATACAGTAACAGTAACAATTGTGGAGATCATGCGTAAGGTGTTCAAAAAGTTGTAACAATTTGTTTGTTGTTTATTCCCTGCAGGGAAAGCTACCAGTTGTAAACTAGAACGCTACCAGTTTGCGTTTCAGCCCAACTAGTTCACGTTGCATACTTTTTCCATGCTAGCGACTGGTATTTTTAACGTGGCGATGTCATAGGAGATGTCAATTGTCCGCTCCTGCATCCGTTCCATACCAGTAGAAATACTAGTAGCATCATACCAGTTAACCGGATAGTCTGCCGATTCATCCCCCGTAAAAGGAATAACTATGTTATTTTGATCGCGCCGCTCCAATAGTCGCAATGGCTGAGTGAGAAAAGCAATACTGCTCGATTCCAGAGATCCGAGGTTCAAATCCTGGCGCAGTAAAATTTTTTTTTTTATTTAATTTTTTTTTAAATAATGGTTTTATTATAGTTTTAAAATTTTCTTTAAAAAAATTATTTTTTAGTTTAATTATGATGATAAAGTATTTAGGTTTATGAAATTATATTCACGTATTTTAAATTTTACATATTGAAATTGGAATAATTCACATTAATTTACATTGATTTAATTTGAAAAGTCTTACCACCTCCAATCGGACTCGAACCTGCGATCTCAGTACCAGAAGCAGTAGTCTTCACGCGACGCTACAGCCGACACTTGTGAGAAAAGCAATTATTAGCGTTTTAGTTTTTGCTTTGGCATTCCAAAGGCAGATGTCGGTGTCGCATAAGTTGTTCGAAATTGTCGAACTGGTAGGCCATCGCTTTAGCTCATACCAGTTCATGAACTGACTATTTTGACTGACTGGTTTGACTTTTCACTGCAGGGTTGTTTCTGAAGACTTCCATTGGTGGAACGAAGCAGAAGCAAAATGAGTGAAAGAAAATTGTGTTAAATGCAAAATCATTAGTAATATAATACCATATACGTAAACATAAAAAATCAAATAAAACAAGTAAAGAAGTCTCAGTTCGGGCGAAATCGAACACGTATTTAACATCGTTTTTTCACGATTCTGAAACCTACCGTTACTTACTAAACAGGGGTGATTTTTTCCAATTTCAAACATTTTCGATAATATGCTCAGTTAGACTTAAAGATATAATTAAGCTGAGTTTGGTAGAAATCGATAGACCGGTTACCAAGAAAAACTTAAGTAGTCATAAGTGGGCGGTGTCACGCCCATTTTCCTTATTTCTTGTTAAGAGATTGCTGTGAGTACCAACTTCGAGTAAATTAATAATAATAATAATAGATTGGCGCTTACACATATGTTAGTGTTTGGCCGAGCTTCTCCTCCGATTTGTGGCGTGCGCCTTGATGTTGTCACACAAAGGGGAGGGACCTACAGTTTTAGGCCGACTCCGAACGGCGATTGTATTTTTGTGAGAAGCATTTTCATGGCAAAGTACCCTCGGAGGTTTGCCATTGCCTGTCGAGGGGTGACCGCTGTTAAGAAAAAACCTTTTTTCAAAATTTTTTTGCGACGTAGCTCTGATCAGGGCTTGAACCCAGGCCTGCGGAGTGGAAGCGCGCACTGCTTACCACTACACCACAGCATCTACGAGTAAATTACCGTTTCTAAATTTCGAAATATCGAAGTTATCATGTATCTGAAATTTACCGTTATATGAAAAGTGGGCACAATTTTAACCCGATTTCCTAAATTTTCAACATCTTGGTAGAAATTGATATAATGGTTACCGAGATACACATATATAATCATAAGTGGGCGGTGCCACGCCCATTTTTTTAAAAATGTGCTATAATCGTACTTCTTGCTAAGGAATTATTGCAAATATAAATTTTGAGTAAATTAGCTTCAGTAGTTACCGATTTATCACAGATTTCGTATTTCTGTAAATTACCCTTATACTCGTATGGAAAGTGGGCGTGGTTATTGTCCGATTTCAAAAATTTTCCACCCTTTTCTATGTTGGACCAAGATTAACACATGCCCAAGTTTGGTAGAAATTTGTACAGCGGATACCGAGATATACTTATACATCCATAAGTGGGCGTGGCTACGACAATTTTTTTAAATTTATAATATTACATATTACTCGTTAGTATATCATTGCAAATATCAATTTTGAGTCAATAAGCTTCAGTAGTTATTAAAATATCGCAGTTTTTGAATTTCTGCAAACTACCGTTATATGGAAGGTAGGCGTGGTTATTGTGAGATTTCGCCAATTTCCAATACCGTCCGTCCTTATCCAAATAGAAGTAAGCGTACCCAGTTTCGTTGAGATATCTAAATTTCTTCTCGAGTTATCGTGTGCACATACGGACGACCAGACATGGCTTAATCGATTTCGCTTTTCATTCTGAACATTTTGGAAGATATATGGCCAAATCTCCGGAACCGTGTCATTCAACTTTAAAAAAAAATTAAATTTTTAAATTAAACACACAAAAATAAAATATACATGAAATTGTTCGAAATCAATTAAGGAAACAATAATTTCTTGCGTGATTCATTTTTTTTGAATGCTGAAAGAGTTATAAGTAAAAACCGGTAAAAATAATTGAGGAAACTTTCCTATGTGGCCGACGGTAACAAGGGCCGTGGGCTGAGGGGAAGTGGACGTGGCACCTTCCACTCTTAAATTTAGAAAGGACATGAACTTTCATTCACAAAAATTCAACTCCCGACCTCCTAGGCCCCTTATGGGTCTATAGGGAGCCCTTACAAAAATGGCCAAAAATCACAATTTTTACTTCAATTTTGAGGGTCATTTTAGGTAATTTTTTTATCCAGCGATAGTATTTTTTCTGAATTCTCTATTTCAAAAGCTTTAGAAACCCGTTGAAATTATTTCGCTATCTGTTCTCGTTCTCGAAATATAAAATTTTGTCACGGCATTTTTTAGTCATATATTGTTCTGCTTTATTGGAATAAATGTTTAGCATTTTCAAATTATTATACTAAGAACGTTATCTACCGATCACGCTTGATTCCAACCTGTTATGTTTTAGCCTGTCAGTGTGCTATCAAAAAAGGGGAAATTTGAAGCCATTCACGCAAAGACATATCCAGACTATATTTGTAATATTTTTGAATGCACGCAGCTGTAAAAGTTCTTATTTTATTCTTTAATATGTAATTAATGTGTATATAAAGAAATAAGAACAATTTAGTAAACGCTGAAAGTGCAAAATGGAAAAGAACTTAAAATATTGCCTTTTTGATAATTACGAGTGACAGATTTCAAATTGTTACACTTTATTTCCAGTAAGGAGCACATCTTTTTCTTAGCACCTCATACATTTTCCAACATTTCAGGTACTATTTGCCATGATTTTTTATTCTCTCCGTTTTTACTGAAAAAGTTATACCTAAAACAAGTACAGAAGGTACCCAGAGTGACACGTCAATTTTGTTATTTTAATGACTTTGATTGTTTATAAAAAATGGCCTAAGTTTTCTATAAAAAGCAAAATAACATTAAAAAAATTAATTTAAAGGTGAGTGACACAAAAAGACACGGTTCCGGAGATTTGACCATGTGTCTACATCTATCTCGATTCCTTTAAGCTGTTACAAACAACCGTTATGTGAAAAAAGTTGATATACCCTTGTGCACAAGTGCACTTTTTAACATACCACGTTTATGCAAATGGTATAAACCAA
This sequence comes from Rhagoletis cerasi, assembly GCA_029783565.1. Lineage (NCBI taxonomy): Eukaryota > Metazoa > Arthropoda > Insecta > Diptera > Tephritidae > Rhagoletis > Rhagoletis cerasi. Next base: position 19,610 of record JAPVRG010241783.1, read on the forward strand.
CTTTTTATAAGAGATTGAGTCATAAGTAAAAAAGTAATTTCTCCGTTTTCGAAGTTAGCCTCAGAAACTGAGATATGGGCCTTCGAAGTTCGAAATTGGCTTTTGGTAAAAAATTATTCTTAATTATTGTAGGTAAATAACTAAAAAAGTAAACATATGGGGTTGGCCCACCTTTTCCTCCTATTTAAATGGTATATTGCATTTTTTGTGCAAATTAAATTACAGGTGTTATAAGGGATCAAAAGTCAGATCTTTGAAAAATTAAAAACCTTATATTTCAAAAACTTTGAAACTGATTTAAAAAAAAAATAATATCTTTGTAAACGTCATTTCTTCTGATATGCATATTTATACACCATATTTTTTTATATATCAAACTAAATAAAGAATTCAACTGTATTAAAAATAAGAATTTCTTTGTTTAAAATATTTTTTTTATAAAAAATAGGTATTTTTTCCTTTTAAGTGCTTCTTCTCAAATTTTTATGCACGGGGTATACAAATATGCATATCAAAAGAAGCGGCGTGCAATCGCCTTTATAACGATATTAATTGTTTTTGAAATATCAGGTTTTTTCGAAGATCTGACCTTTAAACCCTTATAGCACCTGTAATACAAGTTTACACAAAAAAAGTTATAAACCATTTAAATAAAAGGAAAAAGCGGACCAAACCCATATTTTTACTTTTTTAGTTATTTAGATACCAACAAAAAGTAAGAATATTTTTTTATCGAAATGTTATATCCCGATTTCGGAGGCTAACTTCGAAAAAAGGAGAAATTACTTTTTTACTTATGACTCAATCTCCTAAAAAAATTGGTTTAGTCCAATACCCAGAAAAAAAGTTGATTTTGCCGTATAGTGTTACAAACAGTTTTTGAGACTTAATAGGAAAATACGTGGGGCGCATGTAATATTTGTACATACATGAATTGCCATTAAAAGTGATATATGTATACCAAATCCCGATTTTTTTTTAATTAATGAAACCGGTCGCTTAAAATCTATCTCAAATTTGTATTTCCTTAAGTTTGGCAGTAAGTTTAATGTAGCAGGAGATTACAATGCCAAACATACATTCTGGGGGTCTAGATTGATTACATCAAAGGGTAGAAATCTATATAAAGTAATCCAGAACAGAGGATTTGACGTCTTGTCTACTGGTCAGCCAACGTATTGGCCATCTGACCCCCAAAAATACCTGGTGTAACAAAGGGTATTGCGCGACACCAAGTTAATACAGAATCATTATCTGATCTCTCTTCTGATCATTCTCCCTACCTCATAACATTATCAATGTTTATCAATCATGAAGAAAAACAAAGAAATCTTACAAATAAGCACACAAACTGGTTAAATTACAAAAAGTATGTCAGTTCGCACATTGAGCCGCAAATTCCTATTCGGAACAAGAATGACATCGACAGGGCAGCTGAAAATCTCACTGATATAATAGTTAAGGCTGCAGAAATTGCAACACCAAATCCTTGTATTAAACATCGCAGTTCTTACTTCCCTGGCCTGCACACCCCAAACATTCTTAATTTAATAAGTAAAAAGCGCAAATTAAGAAGGGGATGGCAAAGAATTCGCTTTCCTAAGCTTAAACAGGAGCTGAATGCGTGTACAAGGGAATTACGTGTTTTATTGCAGGCGGAAAAAGAAAGAAGTAAGCAGTCGATCCTTAAGTCCTGCCTCGAAACAGACTGACTACTCCCTTTGGCGAACACTGAAGCATGCGAAGAGGCCCGTTCTTCGAGAAACACCTTTACGTACTCAGAACGGAAGCTGGGCGAGGAATGATGAGGATAAAGCAAACGCTTTCACCTGTCATCTTTCACAAGTCTTTAGACCCAATGAAGGCGCTCATCCTTCCAATATTTCAATACCCCCCAGTAGCCTTACAACAAATCTGCTTCGGTTTAAAAAGAAAGATTTAACTAACACCATTGTTCATGACATTCAGAAGAATAAAGCGCCTGGTTACGATAGGATTACAGGTGAAATGATAAAGGAGCTTCCACTAACTGCCGTACGTTTCTTGTTAAATATTTTTAATAACATGCTTAAGTTGGGCACTTCCCCGACTTATGGAAACTTTCGAAAATAATTATGGTACCAAAGCCAGGTAAAGTTCCGATGGTAGTAAATTCATATCGGCCCATTAGCTTGATTTCTGTATTTTCGAAAATATTTGAAAAACTTCTATTGAAAAAAATACAACCTTCTCTAAAAAGTAACGAAATAATACCACCACATAAGTTTGGTTTTCGTGAAAAACATGGTATTGTAGAACAAGTTCATAGAATTGTTTCTTGTATTAGAAAAGCCTTCGAAGGGAAGCAATACTGCACCGGTGTATTTTTGGACATCTCCCAAGCTTTCGACAAAGTCTGGCATGATGGCCTTATATACAAACTAAAGGTTTGACTCCCTGCAAATACGCATGCAATTCTGGAAAGCTTTCTGCTGGGAAGAAACTTCAGAGTCAGGCATAATTCCTTTAGAACGGAAAGTCACCCACTACATATACAAGTACCTTGGGATGACACTAGATAGAAGACTTACCTGGAAAAAGCATATAGAAAACAAAATTTCTCAAGCGAAACTAAAACAATCAAGCCTTCAGTGGGTTATAGAACACAAATCTAAATTAAGCCTAGATAA
>JAPVRG010241787.1:0-12641 GCA_029783565.1 Rhagoletis cerasi
GAGCACTCCAAGAGATGAGCTGGAAGCAAGGCCTAGTAAAGCATCAAACCATGAGGGTTTCTGGAAAGGCGATCTGGTCTTGCTGTACAAGCCGCAGCGGAAGGAAGGCTTCACCTCCAAACCACGATGTGACTGGGAAGGACCGTACAAGGTGGTCAAAAGGCTAAATGACGCAGTGTATCGAATCCAGACCGTTGGAAGGCCGAGATGCAAGATGAAGGTTGTCCACCTGGAGAAGCATACAGCATTTGGGACGGCAAGTGTGTCTGATCGGGACGATCAGACTTAGGTGGAGGGCAGTGTGGCGAATACCGCGAACACACGAATAAGTAAAAAGGAATGGTCGCGAAAAAGGTAGAAGCACAACACCGAGAAACGACAATGGAAAAATACTGCGATGTATGTGTGTGTGTTCGCTGCAATACAAGTACGTGTTGTTTTCGCTGACACTAAGCGAAGGACTGGAATTCTCGATAACGAGAACTTTCGATTGCAGTCTAGAGATGAGAGCGCAGGTATATAAGCGCGAGTGTGCACGGCACATGGAAGTCATTCGTAAATCAACAAGCGAAGCGTAAAGATCGTTGTAAGCATTCAAGTTGCTGGAAAGCAAGTTATCAGTAAATTTGTACTAAGCAAGTATTGTAAAGTGTTTATTGTTCAATAAAGTTAGTCGTACTGTACATTGGGCATTTTAATTTAACAATCCAGTGATCGAACCCGAAGAATTTGGGGAAATTATCAAGGATCAAAGGATAATCGTAACAGTATGTATTCACTGACGCAGAAATCAAATAAAAATATATTTTATTTATGTGTGTATATGAATACTGTTTGGAAGATGTAAAACAAATCTAAATACCTATTCACGTAGGCTGAAAGTACTACATAAGCTGTCGAAATTGTGAAGAGTATATATGTACATATCGCAAACGCTCTTCAAAAGAGGCACAACTCAAATTCGTCACTTTTGAAATTATGCGCTAAAAATGTTTAACGAATCTAAGTTAAAGTCGCCGTTGCCCATATCATTAACATATGCAAAGAAATAGTTTTTCACGTTCTCTGGCAAACGGGTAGTTTCGAGTTGGGCCACTATTAAAAAGGATGAAACTACTATGCCATTCATAAATTCATTCAGAATATCATTAGCACTTTTTTAAATGAAATTACTCATACGCCCAGTTGAGTTACTTAATAATAATAAAATAATAGATTGGCGCTTACACATACGTTAGTGTTTGGCCGAGCTTCTCCTCCAATTTGTGGCGTATGCCTTGATGTTGTCACACAAAGGGGAGAGACATACAGTTTTACGCCGACTCCGAACGGCGATTGTATTTTTGTGAGAAGCTTTTTCATGGTAGAAGTACCCTCGGAGGTTTGCCATTGCCTGACCGCTGTTAAGAAAAAACCTTTTTTCAAAATTTTTTTTGTGACGTTGCTTGTTGAGTTACTTACAAATCTTATTTATAGTTACTAAACTTATTTTAAACAATATATGTATTTCTGTACTAGCTATTAACCGCAGCTCCTCCAGCGTGAAGTTCAATTTAACGTTTTGATTTCAAATGTAACAAATAAAAGAATAAATTATATCAGCGAAAATAATAAATTTTATTTAAAAAACATGGTGAAGGTGTCGAATTTCAACTGTTTGCTTGAAAACAGCTTACATGTGGTAATTATTTAAAAAAATGTGTTTGAATAAAAGTATATACATACATACATACCCAGCTCTTTTTGCTTCATATCAATATCTCAATGGGTGCGTTTCTAAGACGTAACTATATGCCTCAACTGTTTCTAAAATGCCGGTAGCTGTTAAGTCCAACAGTTACGTCTTAGAAACGGTATGATACATAAACTGCTGATAATTGTAAACAAACCAAATGAAATAGTTGCGCCAATTATATTTCCAATTCAACGCTGAGCTGCTAGCGTGTTAAAAAAAAATGGTTCATGTTATAATGAATTAAAAAGTGTATAATTACAAAGTAAACATCATAATAAACATATCTAGTAAACGTAGTATTATTATAAAATATTTTTGTTACTTTATTACATCAATAATATAAATTTTAACAAATTAGTTTGCAGCTGCCACCTAACAAAGCGTAGTTGTATTTAATGTAAATCTTTTCGATCAGCTATTTAGGCTGATCCAACACGTTGAGATCAGGTAGCGAAAAAATTTTACGATGGAAAAAATGGCGGAAAGTTGCCAACTTTTGAGCTGAGCGGAACTACTCAACTGTGCGTTTCTAAGACAAAGAGTCAACGGTTAGACAACAGCTGCGAAAAATATTCCCTTTTGCAAATGTTCATTAAAATTTAATTTTAGTTTTAAACAGGAGACGCCTTCTTTAAAACCGCCGTAACAAAGCCTTCTTAAACATCTGTCGTTTCGCTTGACATACTGGTTGTAATATTTCACCAAAGTAACTGATTATATTAATTAATTAGACTTTTAATAAAGTGTCAGCCCCTTTTAAAAATATTTTCGAAACAAAACCTTCTTTAAAACTTTTTGTTTGACATGACATCATTTTAAAGTGTTTCATTTAATTTATGTATTAAGTTTAACTAGACTTTTAAAGAGATGATAACCCTCTTTAAAAAACGTTTCCGAAACAAAGCATTCGTGTGCCTCTTTCGATTGACATCCAAATTGTAATACTTTATGCTACTTATGAAAAAAATGGATTCGACCTCTAAACAAGTGGCAGCATTCTTCAAAATAGTTTCCAAATAAAGCTTCCTTAAACCTCATTATTTTGCCACTCATATTGTAGTACTTCATCAACTTATTTAACTTATTAATAAAATCAAATTAAACTTTTTAAATAGATGGCAATCCGCTAAAAAATGTTTTCGTAATAAAGGTTTTTTACATCTAATTCGTTTGGTATCCGAAATATGGAATTTCATTGAACTTAAAATTTAAAATAATAGTTTACTCTTTAATCAGGTGGCAACGCTCAGCAAAAAATATGCTTTACTCTAATACAGGTCATAAGCTATCTGCATGCCAAATTTTTTTCTTGACAAAGAGCAACAAAAAATACTCACACTCTCACTTACTTGCTCAAAAACTTTCACAGTTATGATGTTAGCAGGATTTCATTTAACTTGTCAATTAAATTGTATTTAAATTCCTAAACTGGTGGCAGCGTTCGTCAAAAATATTTTTGAAATAGATACAGCTTTCTTAAAACCTTCGTTTGATACACACATTAAAATATTTTGTTTAACTTGTTATTTAAACTGTTTTTACTTTATGAACAGGTGGCAACGCTTTTCAACAATATTTTCGAAATAAGACTTTCTCATCTCTCTCTTGCTTGACAGCCATATCAAAACATTTCCTTCAACCTGTTAGCCAAGTATATTTTGAATTTCTAAACAGGTGGCAAGGCCCTTAAAAAGTATTTATGATATAAATATTTCTTTTGATACCCATATTAAAATATAACGTTTAATTTGTTTTTTAAATAGATTTTAACTTTTAGATCAGGTGGCAGCCCTCTTAAAGGATACTTGCGAAATAAACCGCCTTTGAACCACTTTAGTTTTAAATTGTTGTGATATTTTATTTAGCTTATTAAAACATTGACTTTAGCTTTTTAACAGGTGGCAACACCCTTGAAAATATTTTCGAAATAGGTTTGAAACCCCTTTCGTTGTTGTTTTATCATTTTACTTTATTTATTATTTAATTAATTCTAACTTTTGAAAAAGGTGGTAACTCTCTTCAGAGAATATCCTTTATGTTTTTCCAGATTATGGTCTATCTTTGGGCCAAATTTTATTTAAAAATGTTTAGGCGTTTTAGCGTGAAAGAGCAACAAACATACTAACACACTCACTCACAAACTTTCACAATTACAATATTAGTAGGATTAGTAGGATGTACCTACATACAGTTGGACACATGCAATAAATGTCATGTGGTCGCTCGGTGTGCAAGGGCTGGCTTAACATCTTCCTTTGCTGTTTTTGAACCCTATCTCGCAGCAATTTTTTTTTTACTCGCACAGCATATCTATTCAACTCTTGCACAGGGAATCCACATTCACTTGACTTTCCGGAACAATTAAATACGAGTATGTGTATGTGGACATCTGTATCAGCAGATGTAAGTAAGCATGCTTTGTATGTATTTTCCTTTCTTTTCTTGTATATATGTAATACATGTATTTAAGTATGAGAATACAATACATATCTTTTAGTGTGTGCACGAGTATTGTGGTTGTTCTACATAATGACAACACCACTGTACTTTAATGGCCTTCAGGCGCATTGAAAGCTGCTGCAAGTACTACGGTTGTAACCATCAGTGAAAGACCACTGCTTTTGTTTTGTTTACCCCTTCATAGTTGCGGTAAAAAGTTGTGGAGTGTAATATCAAATGAAAATATTTCAATGAGGATTTGAGTTTTGCTCGAAAAGTCGTATCGCATGTCATCGGCTAACAATGCTCGTTAAAAACCTTTTTGTGCCAACATGTAGTTGTATCAAAATGAATAAATCAATAATGTGTGCTATAGAAAATGTTTAGAATATTTTTTTAAAACTTTACGAAGTTCCGTACTTAGTTTTACAAGCTGCTTCATATATTTTAAACAGGAATTCAAATTGGTTTATACGAATCTGATAGCCGCTAGTTAAAAAAAATCACGAAGAATGTCCTTATTGTGTTAATATAATTCTAACTCAGCATCCTTCATACAGCTACGAGAAGGTGTGCTAGAAAAAAGACTGAGTCCTACCGCAAAGACTTCGCTAGCATAGTGTTCTGCTAAGACTTGTATTAATGTCGAAACTTACGGCCTTTTTATCCTAAGATATTTCTATCATTTGATTATCACCAATTATTCTCGGACAAATAATAATTTCTAACTGTTTTCTCTGATTTATATTTGGCTGCTTTGGAAAGACCTTCTTAATAGCAATCCGCCAATTCTTCAGATACTGTTGCGTGAAATATTACGTTGGTCGAAAATATATCTATATCTGATCGAAAATAAACTAAAATAGCAATTAGGCACTACCAAAATATCAACCTAATTTATTCTGCAATTAATGTTTAAGCCTAACTGGTTCATTAACGTCACATACTAAAGAAGAATATGCAAACATATGTCACATGTTCCCTATAACCATTTTTCAGGAAAAGCATTAATTTTTAAGTGCTGTATGGCACCATTTATACGGTTTTGCACCAATAAAAAAAACAAGCGTTTTAATAAAATATAGACAAAATCAAAGTAACCGTATTTTGATATTTTTCTAGATCACGTATATGGAAAAAAACAAACCTTAGCTGAATCGGTCAATGGAATAATGCCTTGGGATTTTTCAAACATTATTAAACTTCATATATGTACAAGTGTACTTAGGGTTGCTGATTAAGAATCTAAAGTCAGCTTCTAAAAATTCAAATTATAGCTGATGGCTTTTTAAAAATTGTCCGATTTTTATGAAATTTGATATCCAAAGGTTCTTTGTGCTGCTGATTACAAAAAAAAAATCAAAATGGCACATCCAATAAAAATCCATCCGCCATACTGGATACGCCAATTTCGATTTTTGAAAACTGATTTCAGTTTTGTAATCAGCGACTCAAAGAACTTTTGTACATCCAAATTCATAAAAATCTGAAATTTTTTTTTCGAATTTTTAAACATTTTCGTTGCGATTGAACCCTAATTTTTTTTAGGAAAACAGCGATGGTGAGGCCACCACCGTCAACGGCCAGCGGCTCAAATTAGCCTATGTGTACGTGGTTCCAGCAGGACTCCGCTACTTACCACATATGTATGTACATACGTCACGAACTATTTGAGCTTATGTCTATTCCTCTCAAAGGTAACCTGCATGGGTCCTCCCAACAATTCATAAGTGATCACCGATCAGTTTGTATTTTATATTGGATCTCAAACAAAATAATTTAACCTTACCCACTTTTCTGTTTTGTGAAGTTTCGGCAATTAAATATTCAGCTCCTCCTTCTCCTTCCATTCACCCGTTTTCTAATTTTTTTATGCTAAGTTGAAGTATATTTTGAAGTATGCGTGCAAGCGCGTATGATCGCTTTACTTTTATGCTAATGCGAATTGCTGCAAAATGTTATTTAAAAATTATACAACATTCAAATAGTTTCAAGAACAGAGATAGTTTAGGCAATGACGGCGTTGTAAATCTCACCTGATTATAAATAGTACTTACTGTACAGAAGAAATTTAGAAGGTCCAATCGCTTAACTTTCATTGTCTCTTCTAGACTACCGGATAATCTGCACCATAGTTGTGAGTCAATCTAACACTTACTTCAAGTTTATTTGGGGTTTTCTCTCTGCCGCTTAATCTCATTAATAAACCGAATCTCCTTTGAGTAATAATAATGACGGCTACGGCAAATCTTTAAAATTTCGTCAGCAGACCACAAATTCGTATATCTATTTTCAGAAACGCCTTTTGCCTATGTGACCAACAACCTCTCCAACTACCACAAAAAATAATCCAAGAAGTAAAAATAGATCACAGCTTTACTTCAAATGCATATACATAATTTAAATTAGTTAATTGAAAAAAAAAGAAATAATTTGAGATAACTTCAACTGGTGCTTATCATTCTAATGTACACTTTATCATTCATAGCTTGTCATAAACGCTCAGAAACCACTCATTCATATGCGGTGTCAGAACTTTTCACATTAAGCGCCTGGATGTATGCAAAGTTTACGCTGCCATTACTCTTTATTTACTTTCCTTGCCTGTGCGTATGTGTGAGCGAGATAATATTTTCCGATGTAAAATTTATTTCACACAATTGTGCATTGTATGTGTATAGTGGATAAATATGTATATTTATCTAACGCATTACATGTTTCCTCCTACAATGTCAAATGAGCAGAATGTCATACTTTCATAGAAATTTTTATAGAAGTGAAAAACTTGAGATTTTATTACTTTTTCAATGAAAAGAAATAAAACAATGGTAACGTAATATGCAAGGCGAATTTATATAAGGTGGTGTTACGGGATCAGCCGATTTTGTGTATGTGTTTCGCCTCACGGCTTCTACTGTCAAATTGAAAAATTTTGTTTGCGTTTCCACACACACTCTTACAGATTTTGACAGTTTACGCCGCCAAAGCAAAAACAAAATACATGTAAATTTTTGTTTTTGTACTCGTGCTATCACATTATATTAATTCGCCTTGGTAATATGTATTCATTTTTTTTATTGTTCGAAGCATTAGCGCACCCAAGGGGTGGGTTTTGGGGTTCAAACCCCCCCAAAATCTTGGCTACAAATCAGCTAAAAATTAAATGAAGCAAATATACACATATATAAGTGACGATGTACATAACAATATGAGTTGTTATAAATGAAAGTGGTGTAGGTCCAGTTTTGCATATATCGAGATACTTAAAAGCTTGTATTCGATTAATCTTAAAACTGTTGGTAAAGCTTAATAAATCCTGGTCATGTTTTTTATACTGCTATTACATCAAATTTATTATGCAAAAATTAATATTAGAGTTGCTAACGAAGCTAAGATAGTTTTTTACCTCCGAATAGACTTGCACCACATTCAAAAATAACAAATTTTTAAACCAAAATGGGGAAAAGTATAAGTCCATGTTTTAACACCCTTCATGGAAATTTTATTGTTAAAAAATTAAATTCTTTTTATTTACTTTTATAGTTAAGAAAATAATAACTAAAAGGAGTATTCAAGTGATAACTTAAACAAGTAATAAGTAAGAAAAGATTGTGATTATTATGTCAAATGAACGCAAAATGTATATGTATTTCTGATAGTTTAGTTCCAAAAATAAAAAATAAAAAGGACGCTGCAAATGTGAAAGTAAAACGAAAGAATAGGAATTGCGACCAAAAACCAAAATTACTTTTCACTTTCACATCAGTGGATAAGTATCGTTACCTTGTTTACACTTTTGGCTTTATAGCGATTAAAATGTTGTTTCAATTATGATCATTACGTATGGACTTAAACTTCTTTAAAAAAAAAATATTTTTGCGATAAGATTGTACAGTAAAATGGTTTGGATTATTTTTTAAGAAATCTTGCTCCATCGAATTTAATTTAGTAAACATAAAAATAGGTGTCTATACCTAACCAAAACTGTAATTAACTCATTTTTTTCCAGAAGTGAACTTACAGCACTTGCCATTAATAAACAAAATGCGAGAATGAGAGATCATTTTCATTTAGCACTTCTTTATTTGTATAGGGAACTCACTCCTACAGTGGAAAAAATTATAGACAAACTTTCTGAAACATCGAGGAAAATGGACAAAAAAGTTTAAAAATTTCATTAAATTAATTTATTCAGAAGATGAGCACATCTTTTGTTTATAGAACTTTTCATTAAACAAGTAATTTTTAAGCAAAAACAAAGCCGACTTCAATTCTCATAAAAGAACATAGGAGTACTGTTAATTTCTTAAAAATGTTTGAATTCTTTTTTAATTGTATGTAAATAAAGTGCAATTAAGTAACTTCAAAAATTTATCTTTTTATTTATTACAGACTGCACATAACACTTGTATAATTGATTTTAAAGAGCGTATTTTCTGAAGCGAATTTTCAGTATTTTCTGCTAATATATCTTAATTTTTTCGGTCAAATTTAATCGTCAATTTGTGATTTTTATTTTTCGGTCAAAGAATAATCCTAATAGTAAGATTTTTTCAGACAAGTTTAATTTTTATTTTGTGAGTTTTATTTTTTCGATAAAAAAAATCGATATTTTGGATTTTTATTTGTTTCGATAATTTTCTGCCGTTATAACGGAGACTGCTTTTTCAAGACCGATTCAAACCTTTTTAAAACGCTTTTTCGTAGAAATGGTATCGAATTCTTAAAAATCAGTATTTTTCAATCGTCGAACTCTCTTTCTATTCAGGAGGCCTCAAAGAATAATAAACCATTGGCGGTTGAATTAACTATTTTTTTACACTATCTATTTTTTATGGTTTCCCCATTTGATTTTTCTGTGTTTTTAGGGGACCAATAAATAAGTTAATATTTAAAAATTGTTAAATAAACAATTTGGTATTATTCTTTGAAGTCTTATAAAATACATGGATAACTTCATGGACTTTGAGGCAGTTCTAAATATCATTATTTTTAACAAAAAAATGCGAGTATTTATTTAATAATAATAATAATAATAATAATAATAATAATAATAATAATAATAATAATAATAATAATAATAATATAATAGATTGGCGCTTACACATATGTCAGTGTTTGGCCGAGTTTCTCCTCCGATTTGTGCCGAGGGGTGACCGCTGTTAAGAAAAAACCTTTTTTCTAAATTTTTTTGCGATGCTGCTTTGACCAGGGCTTTAACCCAGGCCTGCGGAGCGGAAACGCGCACTTCTTACCACTACACCACAGCGGCCACAATACACAATACATTTAGAAAAACCCTGGGGAGTGAGAGCTTAACATTAAAAAAAAATCTTTTTTTGGCCACCCTAATTTACATATTTATACGCGTTTAAAACAGCTGAAATTTATCGATATAAAACAGCTGAAATCTATCGATATATATATATATATAAATATTTATCGATGTATATAGGCTCCCAGTTCCGAAATCGCAAAAATTTTGCGTTTTACTTTTCAAACCGCATAACTGCGCGCTCTCACAATCGTGTATCGCAAACTTTTCGCGGTTTCAAACCGGAAACTTTAGACTTAGTAGAATGAAAAGTAAATGACGTCGCACGCTTAAATAGCCGATTTAGAAAAGCTTGGACAGTTTTTATTTATTAAAAAAAATTCAGGAGATATATTTCCCGTACTTAAAAATAAAAATTAGGTTTAATTCATTTTTTAATTAAATATTTACGGACCACACTTCAAATTTTTAACTTTTTTTAACTTTGCCAAATAATCGGTATGTAATACCTGTAACAAAGTAAAGAATGTCGCTTGTCGATAACAAAAAGTTGCGAATTCACGAGCACCCAAAAATAAAAACGTAAGATTTTTACGAAAACGCAAAACGCAAAAGTAATTGAAAACGGGAGCCCGGCTGATAAGGCTCCCATTCTTCTGCCATTGATGTCAAAGTGGGGTATAGGAGCATACATTTTTTGTCCGCTCGCTGCGGTCATCAATAGGAAAAGCAAATCGTTAGTGAGTATACTGGCATTGAGTGTTAGCATATTTGTTTGTATACTTACACACTATGTATACTCACATACATACAGAGGATTCTTGTCCCCTATATGCATTGCCACTTGCTGTAACCTGACGTGTTTATGTTCATTTTTGTTCAGAAATTGAAATGCCAATTTGCGTGTGTGCTGGCATTGGTGCTTACACTTTATTATTTTGTCATTTCGTTTTGTTTATATTTACCGTTAACATCAAATGCTACTTCACTTGAAGGTTACTCACAGGAACTCACATAAAAACATTTATGCACGCATAAAGTGCAGACATAAATTTAGAATGCCAACAGTGATGTCATAAAAGTCCTTAAATACGAGTAGTTAAAAGATTATATGAGTAGAAAATTAGAACAGTATGAAAGTGGGAAGTATAACAACTCGAGAGGTTGATTTCATGACCTTTGCGGTGAATTCTTTAAAAACCTAAAAGTTTCTGGCAACAGTTTAAACACAGTAACCTTATTTATTTTACTTAAAATATTGTGTGTTTTTGGGTTACTTCTCAAAACATAATCCTTTTAATCTGGAGGTACTTTGGATTTTTAGCTCATTTGAAGAAAGACTTAAAATATTTTTATGTTTTTTTAACTTAAATATTCGTCTGACTTAAGTAGTCAGTAATGGTTTCAACGAGGTTCTTAAATTTGGAGACTCATTTTCTTTGGGATCTTCGCTATGGTCATCATCAAGAGGGTCGAAGGTGGTCTCATTCAAGGCCGAATTGGTATTTTCATTTGAAGATTGCGTTACATGGCGAGCCCCAAACCGGCTCAAAACCTGTAACTGGGTAAAATGTAAAGGGCCGCTGTGGTGTAGTGGTAAGCAGTGCGCACTTCCACTCCGCAACATCGCAAACATTTTGAAAAAAGGTTTTTCTTAACAGCGGTCGCCCCTGCGAGTAGCTGATAAGGTGTGTGCGCCAACTCATATGCGGAATATGGTCGGAGGAAAGCATGCATGCCGATTCGAATTTAAGTGCGCTTTTCTCAATCCACAACAGGGTTGGCCCTGTATAAGCGCCAACTAATGCGGGATCAGGCTTCTTATTATGGCAGGATGTCTGAATTCGATAACCCTGCGAAATTAATACGGCCGTGTAAAATGAATACGAGCAATACCATCAGCTTCGTCAGTATTGGGAAGGACCTTTCCGAGCCGTTTAATACCAAATGAGGTTTGAGACAGGGCGACTTCCTTTCGTTTGCTTTCTTTAAACTGAAGTTGGAGAAGAAAGTAGGAGCCGCAGAACTGAACTGCTCCGGTATAATTTTTTACAAGAGCGTAAAATTGCTGCCGTATGCCGCCGACATCGACATCACCGGTAAAAACAAGGGATGCGTCTGTTTAGCTTTCTCGAAATTAGATAGAAAAGCCAATCTCGTGGGTCTGCTTGTAAATGAGGACAAAACGAAGCAAACAACCAGGCAACAAAAAAGTTCGCCGTACACCTCCTCCTATGAAGTGTTTTTAAAAAATATTTAAAAAATTTTTGAAATGTTTTTTTTTGGACAACCCTAGTAGTCGGCCAATTGAATTTTTCTTCATATCTTCGGAATATATAATCGGATTTTAAAGTGTGATACACCATTCTTTTGTCTCGAGGAGGGGGTTTTCTTACGGAAGTTCATTGACCTCAGGTGCTCCAAAAAAAAACAAAAACAAAAACTGGGTTTTTTCCGTATGGTTTTCCATCAAAAATAAAATGTGCTTTATTTCGGGTTCTACTGAACTAATCAGAATACATACTTCTTCCGCAAAAGATTAATAATTTTTGACGGTCTTTGATTTACTGGCATTAGGGCGGTACGTTAGGGTGGTAGCAACAGAGATATGGTGGGTAAGTACCACAATGGAGCACATGAGCTCAATGAACTACTAGGGTTGTCCAAAAAACTTTTTTTTATAATTTTTTAAATGCTTTTCAAAAACACTTCATATAAGGGGGTGTACGGCGAACTTTTTTATTTCGCCTGTAAGGCGAGACGCTCTAATATATATATGAGATCGATATTTGGTGTGGAGACTTTACTAAAGTAGAATTTTTGTAGTGAGCTAAATGGGGACGAGTGTTTACAATGGGGTATGGCACCTCCTCGGCCGCCGCTGTGGTGTAGTGGTTAGAAGTGGTTTTTCAGCGGTCGCGCCTCGGAAGGCAATGGCAAACCTTCGAGGGTAGGTACTTCTGCCATGAAAAAGCTTCTCATAAAAATATAATCGTAGTTCGGAGTCGGCGTAGAGCTGAAGGTCCCTCCTCTTTGTGCGACAACATCAAGGCGCACGCCACAAATTGGATGAGAAGCTCGGCCAAACACTAACATATTGTGTAAGCGCCAATCTATTATTATTATTATTATTATTATTATTATTATTATTATTTTTATTATTATTATTATTATTATTATTATTATTATTAT
>JAPVRG010241792.1:3145-14924 GCA_029783565.1 Rhagoletis cerasi
CATCTCCTATGACATCGCCATGTTAAAAATACCAGTCGCTAACACTGAAAAAGTATGCAACGTGAACTAGTTGGGCGGAAACGCAAACTGGTAGCATTCTAGTTTACAACTGGTAGCTTTCCCTGCAGGGCAGCTACCTTCTCACCAAATCACACCAGTGCACTATCGTCCAAATGCCTGTTTTTTCTGGTTAAAACTAATTACGGCTAAATACTATATAATTTGAAAAATATGAATTTTTAAGTGATTGGCATATGATTTTCCTCATTTTTGTAAAAAAAAACATTGTAACTCCTGACTACAGAGCGGTCTAAAGGAGTCACTTTTTAATTTGTAGTTTTATTAAAAAGTTTGAATTCAGTTTTCTTCAAATATTCGTATGAAAGAAAAAAAAGTTACCTAGTTATAAAAACTATTTATACAGTGGCTATTTTTGAAAAATGTTGCGAAATTGTATTCATTTCAATTTAAAACCTGAATTTCTTAGTTTCTCTACGGAAAAGTTAAAAAGTGCAACATTTGCAGCAACAAAATTTTTGTTCCCTCTCCTTACTGAGTTCTGCCCTCCAAACGGTTAATAGTTAACTACTGACAGTATCAAGATGACCTAGGAAAATAGCTGTTTTCTCAGCAATTTCAAAAAATCGCAAAACAAAATATGGTGACGTAAGCTCACAAGATATAATACTTTCATCCTTGAATAACTGTATCTTAGCCAAATATTGCCAAAATTTCCTAAGATTATGTACGGTTAAGATATAAGAATAATGTATTAGGAGCAAAAAAATTAAATTTTATCACAAAAAAAAATCGCAATATTTTGTTATCACACATTTTTAATATCTACTCACCCGCAGCTTTAATCTTCATACCAACTTTTTTTAAGAATGTGTTCTAATATCATAATAACAGCAATTAAAATTTACACTTTATATCTCACACTCAATCGAATATTTAATTCTACAAAAATAAGTAGACTTTGACTGCTGTTTGTTTACTACACAACAACTTTTTACAAATACAAAGTTAGCCGTCCTATGTTTTACAGTATGTATTATCTAAAGTATGCCATTAAAAATAAAGTGTCGTTAACACAAGAAAAAAATTAGTTTTGGCCACAAAAACGGGCATTGGGACCATAGTGCAGTGCCATAATCATCATCGTCGTCAGGCCATGTCTAGGTTTACTGCTACTTTTACCCTGCTGCTTCTTCTTTCTTCTACTTGCACTTCATAGTACTCGTTGTGCCTTTAAGTACTATAAACTATGTATGTATATAAGTCGAAATATGTACATATGTAAAATAAAGAAAACAAAAATTAATAAAAGCAAGAGAATTTTTAAAAAGCTAACAACACACGGTAATATCTCAAAAATACACACATAAATACGAGAACACACAGATATTTACGCAAATATAAATAGCGGCGCTAGTAGCAAACCGCGACGTATCTAGGAGATTTGAGAGTA
Source organism: Rhagoletis cerasi (assembly GCA_029783565.1). Classification (NCBI taxonomy): domain Eukaryota; kingdom Metazoa; phylum Arthropoda; class Insecta; order Diptera; family Tephritidae; genus Rhagoletis; species Rhagoletis cerasi. Next base: position 4,617 of record JAPVRG010241792.1, read on the forward strand.
TGGGCAGAAATTTCGCTCGCTCTCTCCACTTTACCCAGCCCGACCCGGTGCGGCCTGCTTTTGCTGAAGCAACAGCCAGCTATAATCGCCAAGCAGCAATAACAAGATGACAACAACGATCATAAGTAAAGAATCAACAAAAGCAATGGATGACTGGGATGACTGACTGTGGCGACTTCCCTGCCTGCGAATGAATGCCTGCCATAATACTTATACATATAAGCCATACAAAAAAAAAAACAACAACCGCACTGGTTGTTTGCTTGTTTGACTATTTGGCTGTGTGACTGACTGTCTAGCTGTTTGGCTGACTGGCTGCCTCGATGGCTGCCTGACTGCATTTGTGTGTGTGTATGTAGTTAGCTCACTGCCGGCTAAGGATGACTCATCATTCATTTCATTTGTATGCCATGAAATTTCTGAAGCAATCGTTTTGCGAGTAAAAATAAATGTTTGTATGTGTATATATACATTCATACAAAAATACATGTGTGCATACATATTCGTACATTGTTTACAATGGTGTTGTGTTTATTTTCGTGGCACTTAGGTGCGCGTGTGTGTAGTTAGGGATAATGCACACACCTACATACATGCCAGGGTTGTAGCGAATATTCGCATTCGTAACAGCGGAGCTTCCGCCTTAATCATAACATTCGCATTCGCTTTCGCATTCGTAAAAATCAATGCGGAGCTTTTGCGAATGCGAATATTTTGCAAGTTAACTGATAAAACGTAAGTCAGGAGGATACATCCGACATTAGTAGTCTCGATGGTATTCACAAAAAGGAATTATTATTGTACCGTAATAAAAAAGAATAAATATAATTAAAAGTTCTCTGAACTGGTGGAGTGTCAATCGAATCGAATTTAAAATATTGTCAAGATATGTATGTATTTGTCGTCTCTACCAGCAGTGGCGAAGGTTTGATTTACGACCCTTAGCTCTTAGGTACGGTGCACATTAGAGCGATACGAGAAGCGATGCGATAGGTGATACGACAAGCGATGCAACATGAAAGCGACATCGTCATGCCGAGCACGTAGGAATTGATAGGAAGCGACGTAAACGGTGCACACTTGTACGACAGCGATGCGAGACGCGATACGAGACGCAGTACCGTTTGTATCGCTTCCTATCAATTCCCACGTACTCAGCATGGCTATGTTGCTTTCATGTCGCATCGCTTATCGTATCGCTCTAATGTGCACCATGGCCTAGACATCTACATCCGCATTCGCATCCGCGGATGTCTGAAATTCCACTTTCGCAACATCCCTAATACATACATGCATACATATCAACATACATATGTATACTCGTACATTCTACATTCTGACGTTTTTAACTCGGCTGTAGTAGTGTTTTGAATATTTCTTAATTTCTTTTTTAATATATTTGAACGGTAATGGTTTTTATGGATTTTCAGTGGCTGCGGACACCAATTTTTCATTCATACAAATAGTGAATAAAATAATTAAATAAATAAATGTCTAATGTACTTACTAATGTACATATAGGAATGCAAATAAAAATGAATATCGTCACCATCAATTCATAAGACCCTACTTGACAAATGAAATTTTCACAGTGGAAGCAAAGACGTTTTTTTTCTACACATTTAGCTGTTCTAAAAATGCCAATAAATCTTGTTTTTGTTTAAGATATGGCTTTGAATTTTGATAAGCCTTTTGCATTGACGATAACGATGTGTTCTTAATTAAGATATTACATGGGGGCCAGATTACATGGCATATAGATATACATATGTACATACATACATACATACACCAACAATACTTAATAAATTTTAAAAAAAGTTCACTGAATGTAAATTCCACGTTCATATGTACATATGTTTGTGAAAACGGCACCCTGTAATCAATAGTAAGAAGATAAGTTTATGAGATATGAAAATATGTATATGTGTATACAACTGTAGGCTCTCTTAATACCTTTACAACGGTGTATTTTATGTAGAAATCAATCATCAAATAATAAAGTTATAGAAAACAAACCGATTTACATAGCTGTTTTTACAGGGTGTCGAAAAAATTGTTTACATCAATTTTTTCTCGACACAAGTATTCAAATAAAACTGACACACGCTTAACTTTGTCTTCTTTAATATATGTATGTACATTAGAGTAGTACAAAATTATTTTTTTCCAGCCACCACCCAGAACTAATGAATATCGAATTTTGTATATTGAAATCGGTTACCTTTTAACCGTGCCGCAGGGGCTTTGAAGTTTTCCATATATGTACATACATATATTGTATGGGGAAAATACATTTTTTCGTAGAATTGCTTGTTGCGAATAGAAATATTACGATGTGTTTTGGAACGAATATCCGTCATTCCTTGTCAACAAACAAAGGGAAAAGAAATATTACCCTTAAGAAATGTTCAAACAATAAAATTATGATGCATATTTAACTTTAAAATTTTACTAACTTATTTTTCATAACTAATAATTTCATCTCTTATTTAAAAAAATTAGTTATTTCTTGAGTTTTGCGATGCAAAAAAATCTTCCTTTTTAACGATTTTGCAACAATTCTCGGAATAATTTATTTTCCCCATATAAAATATAATATAAGGAAAACTTCAAAGCCTGGTGGCACGGTTAAATATTAACCGATTTCAAAATAAAAAAAACACCGAGTCTCCTTAATTTACATTTTCTATATGTCTGGCAGTCAGAAAATTCCAAAAAGTTGAATTTCCTGCATACTTTTGGATCACCCTAATGTACATTTAGTGATACGGCTTAGTGTACAAATGAATGTATACTTATGTATCTTAAATTTTATTCTTCTCATACCTTTTACAAAAAAAAAATCGTGCATTTACTCAGTTCCCCCAAAATTTATGCAAATCGGCAATAGGAAGCGCATTTCAACTTAAACTCATTATTCTCACATAAGCGCAATTATCCATATTCATATTTCCATTGACTGTTTGTTGTCAACATTTTAGTTATTTTTGTTCTTTTCATTCATTTCACTACACATTTGCTTGTTCACGCATAACTTAGTAAGTAAATACTTAATACGTAAACATGTATGTACATTAGAGCATCTCGCCTTACAGGCGAAAAAAAAAGTTCGCCGTACACCCCCTCACAAGAAGTGTTTTTGAAAAGCATATAAAAAAAATAATAGTCAATGAACTTCCGTAGGAAAACCCCCTCCTCGAGACAAAAAGAAAAAGGTTGTATCACACTTTAAAATCCGACTATAAATGCCGAAGATGTGAAGGCGACTACTAGGGTTGTCCTAAAAAAAATTAATTTTTTTAAATCCTTTTCAAAAACACTTCATATGAGGAGGTGTACGGCGAACTTTTTTTTCCTGTAAGGCGAGACGCTCTAATTTTTTTATGGAGCACATGGGGTTAATGAACCTCCGTAGGAAAACTCCCCTCCTTGAGGCAAAAACATTGGTGTATCACACTTTAAAATCCGACTATAAATGCCGAAGATATGAAGAAAAATTTAATTAGGCGACTACTAGGGTCGTCCAAAAAAAAATTTTATTATTTTTTTAAATGCTTTTCACTTTTTTTTCGATACGGTCTAATGTACATGTATACTCCGACTTACATTCATAAAGTATTCTACAGCCATACCAAAGCAAATGTATGTTGAATTATGTACATACGTATGTACGTAGAATCTTCTCGCGTCCGTTTTCAATCCGCGGGCCTATTATTAGTTGACTTGCTTTTGTTGTTCATATTTTTTCATCTTTTACATTTGTATGTATATACATGTGTAAATTTGTCTTACTATACTGCGTAGCCTCTCTTTTCCTTATTTATACCTTCCATTTTTGACTTCACACTGCCCACCTGTTTCCGCTACTTCCACTTTGGACAGCTGCCTCGCGTTAACAAAAAATCTTAATGTCGAATAATGTATGTATAATGTTCCCCTGTTTTAAGTGCGATACTTCGAAACTCAAACTCCTATAATCTGCTGAATATCTTCTCTTGACCTAGAATATTTCGGTAGATCAGGGCTGGAACTTTTGTAAAGTTTTGGGGACATGTAATTGAAAAGGTGCTTCTCAATGGCATTTAGTGTGAAATTTTTTCTATATCTATTATGTATGTATACCCAAAGTCTTGCTATTTTTAATTTTATAATTTTAGCTGTTCGTAGTAGTTGCGTTAATTGGCATATCTGAGTGCAAGAAACTTACCTTTTTTAATGTCCCACTAACACCAAAACGTTGTTTACGAATACAATAACGTTGGAAACTATCACTTATTCCAAGAAAAATAAGACGCAGTTTCCAAATATCTGGCATAGCATTTTATTTTCTGTTTGTATGATAACAAGATAAGCTGCAAACATTGAACATAAGGAAGATTAGATATCTGATGAAAAAAAAGTTAAGGAAAATAAAGGCAATAAAGAATTTCAGAGGATGATAACCTCTTCAATTTAAAATTGCATTTCAAAGAACTTGAAAAGTTTAATAGAGCAGACAAGAAAATAGATATCAACGAAAGCTGCTTAAACAGCTGTATGGAGACAAATTTGCTTTGTTTATATTGATAAGGAAGAAATGATTTTAAAGAAATTTTAGTGTTTACTCGCTGATTGCTTGCTAGGAAAGGTAAACTTTTAAAATACACCATGCTAAATTCTAAAAAAAATCTGTATTGTATGTAGTACTTATGAGGGTAAATATAAGTAGTTTAAACCAGGGACGGAAAATAATCATTATTTTTTAAATTTGAACCAAAAAAATCAACAAGTTGTAATCGTCGTAAAACCATTTTAACTATACTCACGTATTAGGGGTCGTACGTCCTACTGTAATTTACAATGATTTTTATTTTTCGAGTTTAACCAATAAAGATTAAAAATAATAATTAATATTTGAGTTCTATTTTTTCGCTCAAAGATAATAATTATTACTTGATTTTCATTTTTTCGATCAAAAATAATCATTATTTTATGATTTTTATTTTTCGCTCAAAGATAATAATTATTATTGAGTTTTATTTTTTTACTTAAGAATAATAATCACTCAAACAACTCAAAAACTAAACTGTCATTATTTCCGACGTATCCTCCTCAGAGGTAGCCACACCCTAATAAAGGGAATAAGTCGTAAAATTTTCAGGGCAAAATTTCAGTTGCATGCGTCTGTATGGCCTTTTGAGTTTTATAAATAATCATTAATTTTAAGTAGAAAAATAGAACTCAATAATAATCATTATCTCTGAGCGAAAAAATAAAAATCAAAAAATGAGCATTATTTGTGATCGAAAAAGTACAAATCAAATAATACTTATTTCCGTTGAGCGAAAAATAAAACTCAAATATTAATTATTATTTTTAAGCGATAGGGTTAAAAATCATAAATTAATGATTAAATGCTGATTTAAATTATTTCACTCATAATGATTGCCGTCCCTGGTTTAAACAGTTAAAGCGAAACAGATAAAAAAAACAAAGCTGAAAAAGACTCTGGCAAAGTGGCTTGAATATGTACAAAGGTTTTGCTCACATTCTTTTTTGTAGCACCTGGTATTTTTTCAGAATTAGTCGCGCCAAAGCCAAAACTTCAAAATTAAAAGACTACTCCATTGCCCACGAAAAAGTTTCGCGAAAATTTCTTAAAGATCGCGAAAAAATACCGATCGGCCATCATTCGTGTTAACAGCTCAGAAATGGCCTTTGATTCGTAGTGCATCCAAAAGTGTCAAGTCTGCGGGGCAATTAAAAACTGAAAATGATTTAACTATTTAATTTTGACTGATCCCAAAAGTTATTACAAACTTAAAATACCAAAAAATGAAGCATAAGCCGATCAATATTGAGACTCGTAAAAACTTTGCTCTGGATCATATTCACTGGACATACTATGGTGCAAAATAAGTTTTTCTGATGAAAGAAAATCAATTGGGCCATTCAGATTAATTTTCATATTATTGGCCCGATTTTGGTAGTGACGAAAATATATTTACCAAGCGACAATCTGTCCGTGGTTCTGAAATGATATGGGTTGCTATTGGATACTTAAAGAATATGCCATTCTCAAACATTTCAACGCGAATGAACGTCGTCACGCAATATCAGCAGATGTTTGGTACCAATTTCGCGACTTATACATAGGTATGAATGCGCTGGTTTAGGCTGGCGATTTCAGCAAGATAATGCTCCAATTAACGGGGTGGCTATATTCAACTTTGTCCGATTTTAACAGTTAACCATCCAAATCATCGTATATGAATATTTCACTGAAGGACTGGTCAATTTTGGCTCGAAAAGTTTACAAGGCAGGTCGACAATTCAGTAAGAAAGGCGAACTCAATGAGGCTATCACGGCGGCATGAAAAAATATCCCTCAAATCGAAATCAACAAATTCTTTGATAGGCCTACGCTTCGAAACATTGGTAGAAAGTACATGCATACTAATATTGATTCTGTATGAAGTATTAATTTTTTCCGTAAAGGTTTTGTACTTCAATTTTAATAATAAAACTTAATTGTTCCCGAAAAAGTTTAGCGATTCTCCTTTATCCAAAAATGTATATGTCATTTACTCTTTGTTATTATTTATTTAATAAATTTTCATCATAATTCTAGTCGATGTGCACTTAGCAGTATTCATATTTTAAATACCCTGCGGGAAAAGTAGGAAGTAGTATGAAACAAAAGGTCCAACAAGTAAAGTTTTTCTATATTTTTTATGAATTCTTTGATTTTGAAGTATCTTATTGAGTCTAAATTCCGCAAGGCTAATTTTTTCATGGATTGGAAACAAACTTGGAGGGTAGCCCATAAAAAATTAACAAACTTTTTTAAAAACAGTGCCACCCTAATGTAATATATATATGTACATATATATGTGGATGTAAATAAATTTATTTACGTTTATGAATTTATTTCTCACAAAATAGTTTTTCTCTCGTTACTTAGCACCTTTTTCAAATGCAAATGTAGTCGTATAGCAGCAAAGGTTTAGATTAGATAAAAACAAACAACAAAACGATTTTGCAAACATATAAAATGACTTTTTTCTTAAATACACCCCGATTCACTGGAAAAGGCACATTTTGTTTTCTTCAAGAGGATAAGTATATCTGGACTTGTGGCTGACAGAAAAACTTTATTTCAATCTCATTTTGAAGAATGATCATTTTCTTTTTGGTCGCTTTTTTTTTTCAAACTGCGCGAAAAATATGCATATTGTTTTAATTCAGGCGGCGCACTTTAAAAAATGCAAAAAGGTCTATTGGGAAGGAAATTGAAAACAAAATTCAAATATTTTTGGCAGCTGAAGCCGGCGGATAGCGCAGCATGAAAAAAAAACATGAAATGGAATCCAAACACAAACTGATGATGATGATGATGGTGGACCAAAATTAAAACTTAAGAAATAAAAAAGTTAGTATTCATGACACCACAAAATTGCTTCCGGATGGCTTAGAGTGAGAGTGCTCATAAAATTAAAAAAATTACATCAACAAATGCACAACTTTAAGAATCGCGACTGATATTTTATACGATTTACATGTCTTGGTATGACGACTTGAAAGTTTTCTCCGCCAAAAAAAAATTTATTTGTATGGCACCAAAGTATTAAAAATTACTGTGAAAAACCAAAGTAACCAAGGTATGTTTTCCTTCATTTACACCACTTTTCTTGATCATTCTTCAAATTGAGCTTAGAATGAAGCTTCTTCGCAGCCCACAAGTCCGGGTATATGTAAGCTCGGATATTGAGGAAAATGTGTGCCTATTCAAGTGAATCGGGGTGTAAATATTTTTGTGTACTCAAACTTTTTACGCAATTGCGATTAGTGCTTTCCTTTTTTTCTCATTTATTATTTTTTTTTTGTTGGCTTTGCGTGCTGCTCTAATCATAGTAAGAATGATATTTACTATTTATGTATTTATAATAGTCTTGCGAAAATAGAATAGTAACTAACTAAATATAGGAGATGATGAAATCACCACAGTACTCCTAATTGGAAAATCATCGTAAATAAAACCATGATTAGAGGAATTCGGTTGGAAATATTTTGCGAGTTTTGGAGCAAGCATGCAACAAAAGGCTTTGTACCGCGCTCGTGTAAGTACAAATGTAGAGATGTGTCTAATAAGTATGCAAATTTGTATACACTCGTACATACATACATATGTACATAAATATATTTCACACATTTGTCACTGCGCTAAAAATAAGCGCTGGTAGATATTCAAAATCCAAAAATATTTTAAGAAAGCAAAGGAATGTGTGATATCAGTAAATGGACACAAAAATTTAAAATATACACACGTGCATAAGTGTGTAGTCAGCGCTACTCATTGACCGCGTTGATAGCTTACTTACGCCAATCCTCACCCACATACAAATACATACATACATATATATGTACATAAAAGCAGATGCACAACTCATGCTTCAACAATTTGAAACATAAACAATTTCTTATAAGTCATAAACACATACATACATATGTACAGATGCGTAAGCTTGTAAAAATTCCAGTCCAGCAGCTTGACACTGCAACGTTTTGTTTCACATAAATCACCCTGAGTTCCGGGGTAGAGAGACAAACAAACAATTCAAAGATGGCCAGAGTACTGGAAAAGGAAAAGAGGTGACAGCACACGAGATTCATTAAATTTTATAGCGAATTTGTAGAATTTGCAGTTTTTGTTTACATTTGCATGAGATCACAGCGAAGTTGTTGTTGTTGTTATTGTTATGCATACGAGTACATATGCATGTATGTATGTATGTTCATAGTAAGCGCTGTTGACAACTCACGGGAATCCATCCAGCAAGGCAGCAAGCCAACCAGCCAGCCAGCCATTCAAGCGTGCAAACGATCAAGCTGTCAAGCAGTCAGTCATTCAGCAAAATAAAGTAACCGTTTTAGGTGTGCGTGTATTTGTGTGCGGGTGTGTATATGTATGTGTGTGTGCTTGATACGGTAGCATGCGCGCAGGCGCTCCCTATAGAGGCGTGCGCTCCCGCGTTTCATTGCCGATGAGTCACCACAACCAACAGCAATAAAGTCACCACCATCCGCCCGCCATACATGAAAGTGAAGGTTTATTTTATGTCGCGTTCCTTTTTTTGTTACATTAAAACTTGAAAGCATTTATTTGACTTTTATGTGAAGCATACACGCTCGCACTTGCTTCAATAATTCTTTTGAAATCTTGATTGCCTAATTGCTGCGTTTGATTGCAATGCCGCAGCGATGATGACTCGCTGAAGTGAGCAAAAAATGAATTCTAATTATTTTTATATTTTTTAAATTTAAACTTAATTGTAAAGCTTTGCATGCATTCCATTCAACATTATTTTATTTTTTCAACGCAAATGATCCAATCAGCTGCTTGACTGCACAAGTTGAAGGTCAATCAACGAAACAACAACAGCTTGCGCATACAAGTTTCAAAGGAAAATTTTCGTTGTTTGTCAAAAGCCGCAAAACGCCAAAAATCGATCATTTCCAATTGGCAGTGCACTTTGGTCACAGCCGACTGGATGACAAAGCAGGGCATTGTTGCTAATGGCAATTGATTGCCGCCTCTCGCGCACCGCTGGCAGCGGGGGTGCCATTTGCTTAGCGTTAAGGCTGTATGAGCTGCGTATGCGCGCAAGTCCTCATAGCAGCGAGTACTTAGCCTTTATTACTTATTATTTTCGTATACTTTACTTGATTTGAGTTCAGTCCACTCGAGTGAAGTTTAAACTTTAAGTTGGTTTGAGTTAGCGCGCACTTGAACTTTGATGGTGGCTGTGACGGTGAAGGTGTCGCCAGCGTCAGCGTCAGCGCAGGCGGCCACACAAACTTGGCATGAATCACTTGCAATGCTGGCGATTTATTTACTGGTTATGTTGATTTTAATGCTTGTTATTGCGATTTCTTTTTGATTTCGCTTTGTTAATCGCCATTTATCATTCAGCTAGCCCTACCACCTTACGCATTCTTCAATGGTGTTTAACAGCAGTACCTACTTTGTTTTTAATGACCAAAATCTTGTTAATTAAAACTGGTTTTTTTTTGTAGCTGTGGGGTTCTGGAAATCACTACGTTAAATTTTAATCCAAAGCAGAACTTTTGTTCAAAAATAATCTTCGTAAATAGTGTCTGGAAAACAGGTGTACACAATCGTGTCCAGTGGGCGGTATACTCAGTATACAGAAGTTGTTTTTCATATTGCATAAGCTGACGGTAATAAAAATAAAACTTGTGATATTATTACACTGGATGTCAAAAACGCGTTTATCACTGCAGACTGGGAACAAATTCCCGACT
>JAPVRG010241807.1:13841-29245 GCA_029783565.1 Rhagoletis cerasi
AATCCATTTCTCTTTTCATTCTGAGCATTTTGGTATATATATGTCTATATCGTTCTCGATTCCTTTAGGCTGTTACAAACAACCGTTATGTGAACAAAGTTATAATACCCTTGTGCACACAGTGCGCTCGGGTATAAAAATTATGATTGTGCAAAATATGCCTCAAACATTCGCACATCTACAACACTCTTCATGCACCAAATGAATTAAAAGTATGTGAAAGTTGTGCATAACTAAATTTTTGTAGCAAAAGTTTTCCATATTTATTTATTACGAATAATTTCCTTTTTTTCACCTAATAAGCTATACAGCCAGTGGTAAATAAATATAATAAACGGATTGTTTGCTTAAATGAGAAATGCGAGTGTGCATACATATTTTTGCGTTAATTGAATGTCAGGCATACCGTATCAGTGCCAAACGACCGACCAGCGCGAGGGAGGCCACCGAAACGAAAGAGGGGTGCGAAATGGTCTGTGTCGACTAAAACGGAAGAGAAGGAAGTAGAGGGTGAGAACAGCTATCAACATACATACATATATAATTCGAATACACCTGAGTGTGTATGTTTGTGCGTACTTATTTCTGAGTGCTTTCTGCTTGATTATCTGGCATTGAGCGCATGCGGATGTTGCCGCTGTTGTTGCTGCTGCCTCTGGCATGAACATCATAACTACTAAATATGAATATTATTTATAGCGTGAAATTGAAAATGATTTGCAATAAAAATAGACGGCGACAGCCGTGGAAAATGAGCACAACGCTAGAAGCGAGATCAAAAAAAGAAATTAAAATCTCAGAAGTGAATTCTGTGTAGAGATGATCGAGAGGCGCAGCAAGTGGCGAAGTCTAAGTGGCATTGTAATGTGTATGTAAATATTTTTTGATTTTCTTGTAGATGTTGATGTTGCGTGCGATGCGTAGAAGCTAATCGATGGCTTTTTCATGCTGAAAAAGTATTTTGAAAATACATAAATTTTTTTTTTTGATACTTTGAATTGATGTTTCGAAATTCCTCTCTGCTATAAATACGATCTGTATATTTCCACGCATACTTCAAGAATCGAGCTTACAACTAGACTTGTATGCAACGGCGAAATTTCTATCTCACTTCGAAGAGTTATTTATGCTGAAGAAAATAAGTGAAAAAGAAGACACTTTGTAGGACAATTTCATGAACATGAAATGGTGTTATAACTTTGGTCCCATAAAAAGTATACCAAAATGGTCAGAACGACGCACAGTGGTCCCAAAATGGGATTTCCTATTCAAAATAGTCCAGGGCCTTAATTTTTCTACCGACTTGATCAATTAGAAGAGATTTGTCAAGCCTGATTTTGGAATTTTTATTTGTTCACATACAATTTTTTAATGCAAGGTGCAGAAGAATTAGAAATTTTGAAGAAAATCGAGTCTCCTGCTGCAGTTAATAAATGTTACGTAATAAAAACTAGTCACAACATTTATAGGGTTCCCCCTAAAGAAAAAAAATTTGAAATATCGTAAAAAAATTGTTTAATAAAATAAAATTTTTTTTGTAGGTAAGGCAAGGTAAGGTATTCTATTTTCTAGCCCATTAAATTTTAGTATAATAGAAGGAAAGCTTAAAGGAACTAAGAATTCCTGCTGATTTTTAATATTTTTGCCCGATGACGGTGCTAAGCATTTTCCTCCTTTATTAAAATAAAATTTTATTGCCTATAAAACTGGTTACCTAAAATTTGTCGAAAGGTTCTGCATAAAAGTTTAAAATGTTGCTGAACAATTTTTATAATATGTATTTAAATATTTACTGTGCAATTTTTTTCGTGTTGGGGGGATCTTTTAAGTGTTGTAAACTATTATTATTATAACATTCATTAGCAGAAGCAGGCGAATCGATTTTCTTCAAAATTTCGCTGCACTTTGCACTATAAAATTTAACATAAACAAATAAAAATTAAAAAACTTGGGCTCGATAATTCCAGGTTGGCACCACTGTGCGAAGAGCTGAGTCGATTAAGCCATGCCCATCTATCTGTTCGCCTACCTGTCTATCTGCATGCAAACTTGCGCTTCAGTTTACGAGATATTTAACTGAAATTTAGTGCACGTATAATGTATTAATTATTTTTTCAAATCGTCAAAATCAGATCACTTCAACAAATAGCTCCCACACTCTACAAGGTATATCTCGCATATCACTGACTGTTCCGATCTGAGGGCTTGTGACATGTTTACTTATCCATCATAATAGGCCCACTCAGGAAATCGTTAAAGTCAGTGCTCTACAAGTAATATAATTCAAGAACATCTCGCTCTCTGACCCATGTATACAATTCCAGTCGTAATTCCCTAAGTTGTGTATTTCTTAGTGTCCCTTTTTGGAATTTTTTTGAGCATAAATGCTTAGAGCTATTTAGAATATTCTCTGCGGTTTCATCAACAGCCACCTTTTTGTTTAATTGATATCCAACATCTGGAAAATTAGAAGCTGACCTCACAATGAATCTTTTATTAACACGCTCATATTAGTTTCACTTGTATGTTTGTTTGCTTGCTTGCTTGTTTTTTAGTTTTTTTAAATTATATTCGGCTTATTTTTATGTTTTTGGTTCCTACTACAATTCTGAGCCTCAGCTACAGTTAATAAAAATGTAAATACTTCAGGGACCGTAACGGTTATGATCATTACAATAAAAACCATAATTTAACCGATAAAATTTGATTTATATTTTTTCGATAAAAAAATAATCGTTATTTTTGATTTTTATTTTTTCGATCATAAAAGACGGTTAAAAATCATCGAAAAAATAAAAATTCAAAATATGATCATGATATTTAACGATTATTTTCGGTCCCTGGAATACTTTTGATTCTTTCATTTTCAACTTTTTTCGCAGATCAAAGTGCATACATTCTCTTTTTGTTTAGATCTGTCTCTTGAATGCTGCAAAAGATGTTAACGACAATTTCAACGCGCAAGAATGTTACTCTTACTGCGTTCATTAACGTGGTGGTGTATATCAATTTGAAATCATTTTTTAATTGCCCTGTATTATAGCCAATGCACAGCACTGCCTTCTCTAGCAGGCCATTTTGATTTTTTCCGTCATTTTGCTGTCAACGTTCATCAGCATTCTAGATATATATAGTAGTTTTCTTTCTCTTTTCAACCAATTACTGCTTTGCCGCTATAGACACTTTCGTCTCCGATCATCTGCGTAATTTGCCAAAAACAATTAACATATTTTCTAAATTAGATTATTTTTTTGTAGACACATTAATAAAAAACACTTTTTAAGTGCCAATTGACGTAAAAATGTAAAGAATTTTCAAAACAATATAATCAGAATTAATTAATTAATTGATTAGATTGAAATAAAAATTTAAGAACTAAAATGTATGAATATTCAAACAGTTTTAATATTTTTATCCACGCTGACGTACATATACTTAAATTAACAAATACTATTTATTTTTACTTTTCTCACTTTTCGAAGAAGTCTGGAAATAATTATGATCATCTGTTATTCATCCTTATCCTCTTGCAACAGCCATCAAGCTAGCAAGCACCTCGCTCTCATTCTATTCGTAGTGGTATACATAAATTAAAAATTCATTAATAATAAATATTTTGACTTTTATGCTTTTGTTTATCTCATTCAAATTTGTTCGCATGTATAAATATTAGTATACACATTGTATGGTTGTTTATTTAGGCGCTTGTCCGTCATCGCAAGGCAGAGGTCATCATCATCAACATCAACAGCCGCAGCAGCCTTAGCTGAGTATGTACATAGCTGCACAAAGAGTGTGGGAGAGAACGATGTTACTTGATGTTTGGCCTTTTCGACTTTTTGAAACTTTTGGTCGCGTTTTTGTGTTTGCCACCACCGTGTTTTTGACTTTGGAAACATGTGTACATTTTTTTTCGCTATGACGTAAAACTTGTAATTTTTTTCGTTCAGAATTGAAGTTTGCTTTTCGATTACAAGCAAGTTTTAATAAAATAATCTTCTCAATGTGGCTGGGGGGGTAGGCAAAGCAGCGAAAAATAAGTTTTTTTTTGCTTGGTTCTTTCGATAGAGTGGAATACTTAGTTACATGTACATAAATATAAAAATTAACTTACATCAGCAGTTGAAAAAAATAAATAAACGAGAGTTTAAATGAAAAAGTTAGGTTTAACTAATTGCAATTTTCTATTGGGTCTGAATTAATTTTCTAATAAATTTAAGCAAGGGAGAGATACTAAATTAGTATTCAGTTTCCTTACTAGACGCATCACATATCTAATATATTCAGGGTCAAGGGTCAAGACAGAGTAGGCAGTGAAGTTCATTCCAGTGATCTTACAAGAAATCGCAGTTTTCGTCTACCTGACCACTTTTAGTTTACTCTTAGTAGTGCCGCCTAAGTATAGTCCAGGACCCAATTAGGGCAGGATGCACCATTTTGAAACGCTTTTCCACAAACTGTCTTGAATTGTCAATGACCAACAGGGTCAGGAAAGACGACAACTTCTTTAGGTTTCACATGAGTTCACGTCCAAAATACGGTGTCTGCTTTGTCTCGAACTGGAGGATCGTTTCTTGCTTTCCTCACGATTGAAGCAGCAACGTGTTCACTAGAGACTTAGTGTTCCATAATCGTAGCTTTTATTCTGAAAATGTCTGTTCTTGGACTTAATTTGTTATATCTTGGCCAGATTTGATTTCGTATTTTACAAATGCGAGTACTACTCAATATTATCTCAGCTGTTCACCTAAAATGTATGCAGGTGTATTTCTTTTCTGATCAGCTCGATTGAGCAACATACTGCCTGTGATTCAGACTCATTAAATCAAGTTATAATAAAGGTTCGTGTGGCTGGAAACTCAATTTTGTGAGATGTCTTTTGATTCCGTTCACTGTACCAATTTTGTTCGTACCATTACTTCAAAGTTCGTTTATTCCATCCTCTGCGGTACTCTTTGTTTGTTATAAGCAGGTGCTTTCTCTTGCTTTCGTTCTCCAATAGACAAACCTCTTTTGCTTCTTTTTCTAGCCAGCAAAATGCTGCGTTTATATGCCTGGTGTTGAAGCCAATGATGTTAATATTTTGCTTAATATTGCGCCGCTGCGAATCGATCGGAGTTGTACTTCATAGTTTGGACGGTGCAGAAGGTTAAACTCAAAGTCACTTTACATAGCCGTATTAGTTTTGCCATGATCTCGTTTCTCGTGGATTGGACAAAGAACACTGAGATTTAAGTCTTGCGCAGTATCAGCTCTTCGCCTCAGGAATTGACCAAATTTTCCGACTGAACCTTCTGCTCCAGGGTCTTTGTTGTTTTTAAATAAGCCACATTATTGTTATGCGTGGGTGCAGGAACATAAGATTTGTCCCTAGTATGACCAAATTTTAAATTCTTGAAGGTAATAATTAACCGACTTCAATTCTCATATGAAAATTTAGTAAAACCATCAATTTCCTCATGATCCAATGATCGGAACTGATCCAAATTAATACGATATAAAATAGTTACTTCACATTCGTCTTCGTGTTCGTCTTCGTCCTCGTCTGCGGGTTCGTCTTTGTATTCTTCTTCGTATTTGCTTCGTGTTCGTCTTGTGCACGTCTTCGTGTTTGTGAACGTCTTCGCTTTCGTATTTGTCTCTGAACTCGTCTTCGTATTCGTTGTTGTTGTAAAAGCATACAAATTCCTCAAAGAACTTTTGGGGAATGATGCAGTGACAGTCTGTGGACAGATATTAATCTGGGTCATTCCGATTACGTAGACCTGACTGTCGCATTCATATTCCTCTTCTCCTACGTATTCAACTTCCCGGTATTCGTATTCGTGTTCTTCCTCTTCTTTATTTTTGGTCTTCGTCGCCGCATTCGTATTCGTATTCGTCTTCATCTTCGTTTTTGTCTCGTTATTTGTTTCCTTTTTGGTGTTCATATTCGTCTTAGGCTTGATCTTCGCATTCCTCTTCGCCTTCATTTTCCGCTTAGTATTCGTTTTTGTCTTTTTACTAGCCTACGTCCTTGTCTTAGGCTTAGCCTAAACCTTAAACCTCTGCGTAGCACATTTTATAATTCACTCTTCAGTGTTGAAATAGAGAAAGGGAAAATGCACAGTTTCCGTAGCAAAAAAAACTCTAGAATATTTAACAAATTCACGAAATGCCACATCGTACTATTGTAGCAGAAAGCCCCAGTTGCTCTCCGGTACTGAAATCAGCCGTCTGCGAAACTCATTCTTTGCATACAGTGCTTTCTATTCCTTAACCCAAACTAACAATCTGAAAAGGTTTACGTGATTTTTATAAGAAAATAAATTTGGCAATTGAATTACTTGCCAATTTTTGTATAACTGCTACTTTGCAGGCAATTGCAATTTAATTTTTGTTGCTTAATGAAAACGATTTAATTGAATGGCTGACTGAATTAATGGGTAAATTAAGAACAAATTGTTCGCAATTACAATACATAAAAGTTTTCGGCAGAAAGAGTCATGTGTTTACTGGTATTCAGAAATATTTATTAACACGTGTGTATATATAGCACGTATAGTACACAAATACGTAATTGGCTACGTCACCACATCAATTAAACAAAATAATGACGTTTGCAATAATTCAGCAAAATAAGCAAACTAGTGTTTACTTCCACTGGCGTCATCCCAAGGAATAAACTAACAAGATCATTAAGGTGTAGACTAAAATGGGGAAATTCGAGCAGATCGACAGCAATTAGCAAACATTTAGGCCCAGGAAATGTGCTTGGTGTTGAAGGGGTATGAAAGTGAAAGGCTAAAATTAATATTACACAAATGGGATATTCCACAGAATTCAGACATGGTTCGGGATTTTTATGTTTTATTATTTAGAATTTTTGGTGAAATATTTTATTGGAAAAATATGGCATCATCTTAAAAAAATATGGAACTTGTCATCACCGAAGTAATTAACCTGGACCAAAAGTAATTTGCGTGCAAGAACAAAAAACACTAATTGCATTTCTGCTTTAAAGTAACGCGAGCTACCACACATTATATGGAAAATCTTTAATTTTAATAACATTATTTTTGTGTCTTTTTTTTGATATCATCCTTCCTTTAACCTTAAAACATACCAAAATGTCAAAAATGGATTTACGTTTTTCATTTCGCAGATTTTTATAATGAAGGAAAGTACTCAAAGTTCTTTGTCCGAAATATGTAACGCGAGTTACCATTACCTTTTAACAATTATTTAGAAACGTATTTTTTCTTTAAATATACACCATTTTTGTATCTTAATGTGTTGAATTCGTAATAAAATTTTAGCAAAAACTGAAAAAAATTGTATCTTATTGTAACGCGAGTTACTATGGAATCGCCCAAATAGGTACCTATTCACATTAATTTCATTAATGAAATGTACATATGTGCGTATAAGTCTGTATGTGCCACACTATGTATGTATGTATGACATAGCTAACTTTGTCTCTATGCTCTAGCTCATTCCTTTTGTTAACATATTATTTCAACACCGCTTTTGTTTGTTTAGGTAATTAAATGCAAAGTGACAATAAATTGAAGTATACATATGTATTAGTATGTGTTTCTCAATAGGTGAATGTATGTACATACATACCCTGCAGGGAGTGAAGTTAGCTTATACCTAACTTTAGTCTGTATACGCGAACACTAGTGCTAGCTATTAACTATATATTTTGTTCGAAAAAAGCTAACTACTTTTGTGGGGCGATGGCCGCAAAAAAGTCAGTCCTGGATAACTCTGCATTAGATGCCAACTCACTTGTAACTAACTACATTTGGACATAAAATATCAATAAGAAAAAAAGATTTTTTAAATTTTTTACATGTTTATTTATTTACTTTATTTATTATTATAAATTTTTTTATTTGTTTACATATGTATTCTGCTGTAGGTGGTCCCATATTCAAATTCCGTCAGACATAACATCAAAATGATAATATAAAATTTCGATCTTCCTTTTATTTGTCCTGAATTCGAAAAAGCATCTGTGAAGTGCATGAAAAAGGTGCTTTGAAAGTATTTTTTGTATGAGGATATTTAAATAGAAGCTTGTGTAAAGAAAGCAAACTTCTGATTATGTCTGCATGACTCCTGCATGACTTTACAACTCATTTTAAGTTGGTTTTGTCGTAGCTAATTAAAAGTGAGGTATTTATAGAAATCCCGCAAAAAAGCTAACTAAAAGTTGGTTATTTTTAACAATTGATAATGTTTCACTGCAGGGTATGTACGTATGAGCTTCCCTGCAGGAAAAAATTATCAATTGATTAAAATAACCAACTTTCTAGTTAGCTTTTTTGCGGGATTCCGATAAATAACTAGATAGCTAATTAGCTATAACAAAACTAACTTTAAGTTAGTTATAAAGCCGTGCAGGAGTCGTGCAGACGTTATCGGGAGTTTGTTTTTTTACAAGCTTCTATTTAAATATCCTCATTCAAAATTACTTTCAATGCACTTTTTTCTGCACTTCGCAGATTCTTTTTCGTATTCAGGACAAATAAAATAAAGGCCGAAATTTTATATTATTATTTTGATGTTATGTCTGATCGAATTCAAATATGAGACCATCTACAAAGAACATGTAAACAAATAAGCATATATGTAAAGTTAAATAAAATAAGTAAATAAATAAAAAATATAAAAAATTGAAAAATTCCTTTTTTAAATGATAATTTATATCCGAAAGTAATTAGCTACAAGTTAGTTGAATTCTAATGCAGAGGAAATCAGTTGTCACTACTTTGCGGCCATCGCCCTTCAAAAGTAGTTAGGTACGGCCAAAGAAAATAGTTACAACTAGTTGACTGCTAGATAGTTAATATTTAGCTACAAGCTAGTCCCATTTCCTGCAGGGTTACTACAGTTTCACTTGACTATAACTCGTAGAGCGTCGTTTGCATTTCTTTGCAAATTATTAATGACTGCGCATATGTTTCACCGAATTTGGACCTACGAGTGAATGTTCGTATGCCTGGTGCGATATATCTGTGCTTTCGTATTTAAGTTTTCCAGTTTATAGCCAGCATGGGACACATGTGTTTTGCTATGTGCAGAAAATTAAATGTAATTACATTTATTTTACGACTATGACTAAACTCAAAATACCTTGGTGGAAAAGTTAAAAGAGATTGAAAAGTGAATTTTAATATTGTGATCATTATGTATTCTCGTAGATGAAAAATAGGCAGTCTTTGAAGAAATTGCTAAAGGTTACTTAAAATCGATTCTGTCTAACGCCTGGCCGATTTTTCTTAAAGAAGGTTTCATTTGACAGCAATATAACACTGACTGACATGGAAAAATTAAATGGAAATTTTTTTAATAACAGCACCTGATAAGGCTCTGGTATAGTAATACTCAACTGATTTTGTCGATGAAGTGCCAAAAAGCTTTTGATAATACGTCAAACTCTGGCGTTGGAAGATCAATGGAGAACAGAAATGTGCAGCCTGTTATATTCCATTGGGTGGGAAAGCTGCTGCATGAAGTGGGGGACCACGTGGTACAACTTAAAGCTAAACAGGGCCTCATAATCTCTCCCTCTATCTCCTCCTCTGTAGAGCTTAGTAGTTGAGGAACTCCTTCAGCTTTTCTCTGACAATGGCATCCGCTGTCAAGGTTTTGACATAATTATTATTGCCAGAGGGCAGTTTGAGAGCTACCTCTGTGATATTATTCAAAGAGATTTAAGATTAACTAAATGATGGTGTGCCAAGTTAGGACTTAGCATTTATCAAGCCAAAACCCTAATCATTCCATTCACCTTGGACTAAACCTAGATACCAAACTTCTTCGGAAGAAACATGCGGATGGGAACAGCTCCAATAACTCGCAGGCTTTAGAGGTGTACAAGCGCCTGGCAGGAAAGTCCTGGGGATTTAGTCCCAAGATCATAAGATGGCTGTACACGATATTGGTACTGTACAGGCAGTAATGACCAATGGCCGCAGTGAGACAATAGCACTGCATAGCTTTACTAGAGAGGGACTTAGGAAAGGAAAGAAACATGCAAGAGATGGGGCCCTCGATCCCATTAGTTTTATTCCTTATTGATGATATAGGCAGAACCATAACCTCTGGTGCACTGGTGCACAGACGGATCGCAAATACCAGAAGAAAAAGGGGCAGGAATCTCCGGACCCAGGACCATGATCTCTATGCGTATGGGGAAATATCCGAGCATATTTCAATCAGATGTTATCATAAATATTCATAAATAGAGGGTACCTAAACGAGAGGATGATAATTCTAGCCCCAGTGCTCTTTTATCATTTGGAATCAAATAACCATTAGTCCTTAAGTTAGCGTGAGTACAGAGAGAAATGAGACAGCAGACTGTCCCGCAAAACAGGCGGAGGCGCACACTCCATTTGATTTACGGGGAGCGAATAACGAGAAGAGATTCCAAAGCCTAATTAGTCTTTCAAAAGAGAAATTAGAATACTAACAGGCATCCCTGTGGGACACTGCATGCTAAGAGTTCATCCGTATAAGCTGGAAATATGATCTTTGTGGGTTCTGCGGCACGACCTGTCATATTCTCATCGAATGTGATGCCGTCTGCAGAACACGTGGGGGAGAAGTCTAGGCTTAATGTGGTTACGAGCTTTCTGTGGGATATACCTTTAGAAGAATCTTATGAAGAGTAGAGGATGCAATATGTCATTAGTCGGGGTGAATATCTGATTTAATAACAATCTATCTATACCTGCATCTCCTTGAACTAATCTTTTCATTCTCTAGAGGTGATAGTCATTCTAAGTGGTGGAGTGTTCTAGATATTTCTTTCTAGTCTGGGCTAGATGTTTCTTGCTATTCTGTACGTAGACTTTGCAGGCTAGAATATTTGATAAAAATATTTACTAGCCGGAGCATTTCCCTTATAATTCATCGGAAATAAAGTGGCCTAGCAACTATATTATATGTGAGACGTATCTCCTTGCCAGCTCATCTGTATTCTGGATGTTGGTTCGTTACATTCGAGGACTTTACTTAATAAATAGTTACGATAAGAATCGATCAGCCATATAACAGTTTCGCTGCTGGCTGTGAGTTCAACTTACCGATGCATTGATCTGATAGCTTCCATCTTTGGCTAAGTGAAAGCTACTGCGAGTGTACACCACTTCCCATACTTATGTATTTATCTATAATATCTACATATACATATATGTAAATCGGACTCCATATTGAGATCTGATTTGAAGCAATCAGTGTAAGTATATGGCCTGGAATGTCAAAAACTCCATCAATCAGCGAAAAATGTTGAGCTTCAAGCATCATTTTTCCCCCACAGCTTGTTTTTGGAGTTGTGTAGCCTTCCTACTATGATTCTTTACGTTGCTCTGTCGTGTTAGCTTTCTGTATAGAATAACGTCTAAGTATCTGACTTTTTGAGAGAAAGTCAGCGTTACATTGATAAACGAAGGAAACTGAATCGGGCGATCTTCGATTTCATTGAGAAGAGAACCATGACCACTTTTGCCGATTGAAACTTAGGCCATTTCTATTAGAGGGTGATCAAGTCAAACTCGCTTCAGGGCGCTATTGGATGCACCTTTCATATCTAGTAGCACGCCCTGTGTAAGTTCGTTAGAGTTAGGAGTGGTTGCAAGTTATACGTATTGAACTGTGTCTACATTCCTGCCTTTTCATTTTACATTTTAGCAGATATAGATAGTTCATGCATCAGATATTTTCTGCGGGATATGCATATCCAATAGCGCTTTGGCTTTACATGAGAATGTCTTTCTCCCTTTGGAATGAAGAGAACTTTCGCCAAAGTCTATCCTTTAGAAATGAAGGATTTGTAGGGTTAAAAGGACGTTATTGCCCAGTCTACCCAAAAAAATTCAGTTATTAAAATTTCTGCCAAAGGATAAAAAGGTTAGCGTTAGAAAAAGCAGTGTGAATGATATTAGAAACGAGCCACTCTTTTTATTTTTACATTATTCGCAAGATCTCTATTGAGAATAATTCTGATAAACACTATACCCAAAACACGACGGCAATAACCACAGGAATATGCTGAAGAATTGGGTTTAAGTGGCCAAACACTTTTATAAGGCTACACATAATTAAGAACGAGAGAGAGTGGGCAGCCTATCAAGCTTCTTGCGCATTCAACTAATATTAAAGTGATAAAATGCAAGTGATTTTGTTTTCCGATGTCGAATGGTTATTTATTGTGGGCCAACAACAAGCTTAAGAATCCAGCACGTATGTATGTATGTATGTCTACGAACTTTTTATTTTTCCTCTCTTGAGTGTATTCTTTTTATTTATTTCTAAATTGATTAGATGTGCATGCTTAGTGAAACCACTTTAAACGTGTGATTCTGTTCCTAGCTGTCTGTAAGTTTTATGTACATGAATTCAAAATTATATTCAAATGCACCTACATATGTATGTATAATATACAAGCATAAACTAACGTTTGCTGTTTATTGTTGCTGATGCTCACTCATTTTATGCAATTGCTGCAATACAATTCACTTAATAATTTAACGTCGAATTATGGGCAATGAATGGCATTAAAATTACAAAGACACTCAAGATGACGACGATGACGGCGACGACGGCGACGACGAAAGTTGGAATCATTTCAAGTGGGAATGTAATAAAATTTTTATTCTGCATACTTAACTGCACAATTCAAGACAATTAATTGCAGCGTTAAAATAAGAGCAATGTGTTATAGGCGAAGGAGAAAAATAATAAATAAATACTAAAATAATATGTATAAGAAAATGCATAAATAATCATGCAAGGCCTATGTATTTATTGGATATATGTATGTAGGTAGAGAATGTACGAGAATAGTAAAATATTTTAATTAAAGTAAGCAAGTTTAGTGTATTTACTTAGCTTTATCTAGCGCATGTTGTAATGATCGTTAAAATATGGAAAGATGATAGATAGCAGATAATAGGTGATAAATAATAGCGAATAGTTTATTTGTAGTAATGGCATAGTCTAGGGCTTCAAACCTACAAATTTCTCGACTTTTCAATTGAAATATTGCAGCAGATTATAGAGTTCCATATCAGAGGAGTAGTTGGGGAAAAGCTGGTGATAACGCAACACATTTATACAGAGGAATATAGCCTAATACTTAGCACTCCTATCTCGCACTCATCGTTCACGATAGCCCTCTACACCTGCAAAGGTGCAATGATATAAAGCAGTATCCCTAGGTCAGGACTCTCCGGAACCCACTGACTCTATTCAGTTCTACACTGAGTGAGCTAAAATAGAAAACAAAGTTGAGGAGTAAAGTACTCGAAACAACTAGAAGTTAAAAGTCGTTCCGCCTACTAGACTACTGCAGCGTTTTTCAGGCAAAACTTGCGGCTACACAGGAGGTTCTCGAGTGTTTAAAGACAGGAACAATCGCGTAAAAATAATATTTATAATAATATTTCTCGAACATTCAAGCAGCTCTAAAAGTTCTGAAACTTTAGTAAATTGCCGAATATCACTTAACGAGCTTGCAGGGAAGGGCACCTACATTCAACTTTTCTCGTCTTGGAGCAGGTTGGCATCAACGCTCGTCACCTGCAAGCTTAATACATAGGCATTCTTCTCCTTCTTCTCAGAAGCCGGCATGACAAAATTCATGTGGCCAGAGTAGTACTTGAAAAGATCGAGATAGCTCTTTATGCTGAGCGGGGGAGAAATATCCTTGACCATGGGTATACTGATAGGTCACATCACTATAGGGAGGCATGTGGAGAGGCTACAGAGGCCTTTTAATGACTTTTCCAGGGGTAGCGGAAACAAGGAGGAGCCTGAATCCGTTAAACACTTACTTTGTGAATGTTCCGTACTTTGGAGTAGAGGGGAGAGTTGAGGTTGTGCTGGAACTTTTTAGGACCTGAGTGTTATAACGGACATAAAGATAAGGCGAGGGGTGTGCACACCAGCAACTACTTCAACCTATATTTACTAGATACTAAGTACCCTCAAATAGAAAGTTTTGTAAAAAAGTAGAGTAATAAGTTCAGCTTACTTTGAAAAAATCTTAAACTACTTTAGATATTAATTTCTTGTAAATACATTTTGCTTTAGTTTACACAAACAAATTTTCTGTTTTTCTATTCTATTTTCCCCAGCAGACATTTATTTTAAGTTAAAATTTCTCAAGGCTTTATTCAGTTTTGTTAGCATAGTTTGTGACCATTTATTTGGTCATTCATTCCTTCTTTCTTTCCTGCATTTATTCAATATACGTTTTTACTGCTATGAAGTTTGTCTGTGGAAGTTTTTGTGCTTCAGTTTTTCAAAAAGTTTTCCATTCACTGCGAAAGTTGTGTGAATTCTTCCGTTCTTGCTCGTTCCTCGTCCATGCTTACACATTCAAGCTAAAGTATACATCAGATTCTTCAAAGCATTGTAAATTTTGTACTTTTGAAATTCTCATCGAAATGATGTATTTATTTATGTGTGTATTTGTGTGTATGTACTATGTAGTTTGAATGTTTTCGCTGTTGGATTTTCTTGTTTAGTTTGCAAATATTTTACAATTTCGTTGTCCTAATTGCATTTGAAAGTTAATCTTTAGAAAAATCAAATCATTTTGCACTGTTTACTGCGATATTCAGTATTACCAATTCTAAAAAAGTTAAATAGTTAATTTTTTAATTTTATAGTAGAAATATTTAGGCTTTTAAGAGTAAGGCTTTCGACAAAATTATCTTTGAAAATTTCGTGAATTATTTGTCCATTGTTTAGCTATTTTCTGCGGTCATCGAGTTTAAAGTTTGCTGCTTGCTCCTTGCAATGCTCCTTGGTACTTTTGCCTTACATTTCGCTGCTTTCAGAACTTAATTTGAAGCAATATTCGTTGTCTTTAACTCAAATCTATAACCTCATGTATTTACATTTTTACACTAGACCATTATAGGTAAATAGATAAGTAAGTCATCAGGTACCTATTGCATTTAATTATGTTTTCACAGCCGCCAGCGCTGTTTCATTTATATTTATTTACATAGCACCAAAGGTATGCAAACATATTATGCCCACAAACATAACAGCAGCAGGGTCATTTCATTTCAAATCGTCCAGGCAGTTAGGGTTAGGTCTTTTTTTTCCAAAAAATTTTTTTATAGTTTCTAATAATAATAATAATAATAATAATAATAATAATAATAATAATAATAATAATAATAATAATAATAATAATAATAATAATAATAATAATAATAATAGATTGGTTACACATATGTTAATGTTGTCACACAAAGGAGAGGGACCTACAGTTTTAAGCCGACTTCGAACGGCGATTGTATTTTATGAGAAGCTTTTTCATGGCAGAAATACACTCGGAGGTTTGCCATTGCCTGCCGAGGGGTGACCGCTGTTAAGAAAAAACCTTTTTTCTA
>JAPVRG010241809.1:0-10004 GCA_029783565.1 Rhagoletis cerasi
ACTTTTTTTCTGTACGTTTCGAGCAGATAATTATCAAGGAGGAGAAGAATAGGGCAATTTGAGTATTCATCTTTTCGCTTTTGTATTTTTATGTATTTTATTTGTCAATCCGCTGATGCGAATTTCGTTTCGGATCTGTTTTACTGGGCGAAATGTAGCAGCGAATGTCACCCGACGGCATCGCTCCGCCCGACGAAATTCTCTCAGCGAATTTGTTCTGTTTATACTTTTACGCAGAGTCCGGTAATTCCATGGGATTGCTGTGATCGCGCAAATTTTTTCGCTTCACTTTTTTATTTGTTTGCATTATTTAGCAAACTCGCCAATATAGCAATTGAACTCATTTTTATTTTCCCGGTTTTATTTATCCAAATGAAATTGACACACTTCAAAACAGAGCCTACAGATTGAAGGTTTGTTCGTTTTTTTCTACAATCGGATTCGATATTAACTTAGAAACAAAAGTTCCGATCGGATTGTGGAACACCATTTAAATTCCGAGTCGGAATTGAATTCCGATTCAGATGCGAATCCGACTCGGATTTCAGAACAGGGCTGCATATTACCCTTGTGCACAAGTGCGCTTAAGAACTTTATTTTCTTTAAAGTTTTTTAACTATGTAAATACGTAAAAAAATGAGATGCGGCCTTTCTATATTAAAGTCAAGATATATACACAGTTCATTTACTGAAAGACTGCGGGATAATTTTATTATCATGTTTCATAGCTTCCGTTTCATAATTTTCGCATCAGAAGGGAATCTGAATCTCTATTTTCTATGGAGATTAAATCTGAAACTTTAAACGCATATCTCGAAATATCCCGTTTTTGGATTTGTGACAGTCTTTTAGTAAATGAGATAATCTGTATATGAAATTCCAAATCAAATTATTTTTTCATTTTCTAACACTTACAGGCTGTGAAAAATGAGGTCAATGTTCCTTGTGTGAAAAATTTCGTTGAGCTGTTGTATGTACAAACCTTGGATGCTTCGACGAAATCAAAACATCGTCTAGCTTTATTTCCGTTAGTCACATGTCTGCTCTGTGTGTCACAAAAAACATTCTTCCTTTCAAATTGGCATTATTTCCTAGCCATGTGCCTCAGCAATTTGAAAAACCGTGACGCGAAAATGAGCCGAGTAGCACTGGAATCGCTTTATCGTCTATTATGGGTTTACATGATACGGATAAAATGTGAATCCAATTCGGCGACTCATTCGAGACTACAAAGTATAGTAAACTCCTTATTTCCCAAGTAAGTGTGGCAATTCAAATGGATTATGAAGTAAACGATTGTGCTTAAGAATACATGTTAATTTCATCATCCCACAGAGGCTCAAAAGGTGTCGTGCCACGTGATACTCCTCTGAACATTTTTGTGAAAATAATACAGTTCATTGCGCAAGAACGTTTGGATTTTGCCATGCGCGAAATTGTCTATGATTTACTCTGCGTGGGACGTTCGATTAAGGTGAGCGCGCGTTGTAAAATGCAATTGATTGATGTGTATAAAATCTTTTTGTTTTTTGTTTGTTTGTGCTAGTTGATTTTAAATCCGGAACGCATGAGCATTGGACTACGCGCATTTCTTGTTGTGGCCGACTCCTTGCAACAAAAAGACGGCGAACCACCTATGCCACGCACTGTGCCTGTACTACCCTCCGGCAATACATTGCGGGTGAAGAAAACTTACATCAATAAAATGCTCACCGACGATACTGCCCGCAGCATTGGCATGTCGACTTATTTTCCCCATGTGCGCCGTGTTTTTGTAGACATTTTGCGAGCACTGGACGTGCACTATGGTCGCCCATTAATGATGACGAACACGCAGAATCAGAATAAAGAGCCCGATGAGATGCTGTCGGGTGAGCGCAAGCCACGCATCGATCTATTTCGTACATGTGTCGCAGCAGTACCTCGTCTCATACCAGAAACGATGACCGCACAGGAGTTGGTGGACTTGCTTTCGCGGCTGACTGTGCACATGGACGAAGAGTTGCGCATTTTAACACACCAGTCGTTGCAAACGTTGGTGATTGACTTTCCGGATTGGCGTCAGGACGTCGTGCACGGGTACACACAGTTTCTAGTGCGCGATGTCACCGACACATATCCGCAGTTATTGGAGAATTGTACTCGAATGCTATTTGTATTTCTAAACATTTGGCGTTGTGCAATAAATGTCAATGGCAATGGATGTCCTGGCACTAATGCGCTTAAAACCTCAATGACCACTGCCGGAGTAGTAAATGCCCCTGCTGGAGTTGCCGGATGTGTTGGTGGCGCAACAGTTGCGGTTGCCTTAAGTGGCTTAGGTGCGGGTAAAGATACTGCCACAAGCCAGCTCTCCAGCGCAAGTAATGTAAAAAGTGTAAACACAAATTCAAGTGGAACTTCCAGCATAACATCTAGCGGCATGTCCAGCATAACGCAAACGACTGTCATTAATATAGGAGATGCTTCTAAGAAAAACGAGATACCGCTAGTTACCACGCTACATTTTGTTGAGGGGTTTGCACTGGTACTGCTCTGTAACTATCGTCCATTCTTACGAAAGCTAGCAGCCATGATTTTGAAAGAAGTGAAGAATCTTGTGAAAGCACTTGGCATACCAGAGACGGAACCACCAGTTATCGATGTAATTGATAAGTGCTGTCCACAGGTCCGTCACAATTATTACAAAAATGCAATTATTGTCATTACATAAGATAAGCTTTTTCAGGTTCTTGAGAAGTGTTTACCACATTTGCCACCTTCAGAGAAGACTGCGATCCTCAATGCGAATGCAATCGATTTGCAATGGATTGCCGAACGAACGAGTGGTATATGGATGGCGGGGTTAACAGATGGTAAAATACTGCTCTTCTTAATAATTTGTAACATTTGTTAAGTTAAAATTTAGTTTCTTTAGATGCATCGAAATCATCCACTTCGACTCTCAACTTGTCACAAGGTAGCACAACACATCAGCAGCAACAATTCGATCCGTGGTCGATAGTGTTGTTTGGTTTCTTGGAACGTAATCGTATTTTGCAGCAGTGTCCCTCCGCCGTCGCGCAGGCTTGGCCCATCTGCTATTCACGCATGACAACCCTCTACAGCGTCATCGATCCCACGTATGTTGCTTTCACTTGAACCTGTCGCTTATACCGCATTTTACATAAATCACTTTTTTAATTTCTTCAGACCTGTCAGTGATAATCGTGCTTCATTGCTGCGCAGTTCGGCGCCAACAAAGAAAGTGCCCACCGAAAGTCAAAAGGATCTTTATTTAAAATTATGGCGCAATCAAGTTGCATGTGCTATGCGCCTGGTGCCGCAGATTCCAAGCGTTGCGGTGCGCTGTGCATCACCTGACTTAAGTTTGAGGTAAAATATCTATATAGCCAATTATTTTCAATGATAATACAAAGTATTTTTCTGACTACTCATAACATAAAGTGGATCGCCCTATACATTTTGTTATTTTTATGCATTTCATTTTGGTTGTTTGTGTAACCCTATGGTTTGTTTCTTTTTAATTTTCTATACAATCATATTCATACGTAAACCTAATTATGAATGGTCTTATCGATCTATAGAGATCAAATGAAATTTACAAACATAATCATTTCATTTGTGCATGTATTAGCAGTTTTTTGTGTAATATTTTATATGTATCGTTTATATCTATCGTTTAACTCTATCACTGGATTTAAGATAATCATACATATCAAACCTCCTGCGAACTAAGTCAAATTACTTATATTAACAATTGATAGTTTATTGATAACTGATATCATATATGAGTGTAAGTAGAAAATATATGCGTGGATACACTAAGCAGAAATTCGCTTGGTCAATCATAACAATTTTGTCAATACATTTTTAGTGAAGTTAAAATATTTATGAGATATTCGGCTCTATTGCTGAATTCATCTTACATTCGATTTTCGTAAAATCTATGAAAATGCCGTTTCTGCTGCGCGTGCCAGAGTTGGCCTTAGGTTTTGTAGAGAGTGGACTTCAAGATATTGTTTTTCCCGCCATATAGCACCCTATGCTCCAACTCGCCCAACACACAGGTTCAAGCAAGCACTCAAGGAGCCCTTTCGGGACCACAGTGTTCACCACCTACATCACAATCCAACTCGCGCGTGAGGGCTAACCAGCAGCTTTTTGTTCCTCGCACAGTGCTCCGAGTGTCGGAACAGAATATGCTGGAACGTAACATCCTGCCTTAGGTGGACAATTGACTGCTTTGCTCCCTGCTGCAGAGCTTTGCGATCGTATTCGTCGCGTCTGTCAATCAGCTAGACAACCCGACTTGTCTTCTACCGCGCACAATGCGAAAGGCCTGGCAAGATATTTGAAATGTAAAGCTGCAACTCCCTCCAGGGTTAGATAGAGGAGATGATCGTCTTTTTTAGATCGGCACGGTATACTGCTGCATTCAAGCCTTTTAAATGGGCGCAAGGGAACTTTACTGGCGGAGATAACTCGACAAATTTTGACGTAATTGAGTTAACCTAAGAAAATAAATGTTTTCTAAGCTAATTTTGGGTCGCTGAACACGAAAACAAAACCCATTCTTTTTCTCAAAGAAGCGTTTTCAAGATCTAATTTAATTAAAAATAAGCATCTAAAAATTTGTGCTTTTCAAAAATGATAGAAAATTACACTTTTTTCGATTTTGGTCGCTAGTAACAGTAATAATTTTTATTTAAATCTGCACAAGTTATATATTTTAACAAAGAGCGCATCAATGCCTTTCCAACGGTAGGTTGCTTGCGTCGATTAGATTTTTTCAAAAGATAATGACAAATAACTGCGAAAGGTACCAAAAAACACGTTTTTCGAAAAAATCTCGAAAACGCTTCTTTGAAAAAAAAAAAATGGGTTTCGTTTTCATATTCAGCGACCCAAATTGAGCCTAGAAAATACTTTTTTACATTCGTAGCATGAAGATTATAGGAAGTGGCTGCAGCTCGCCTGTCCTAACAATAGCTACCGCCGGTATCATAAAGATCATAACGTGGCAACTTACACTATCGCTTACATCATACTTAGCCCCCTTATCTCTTTTCGGACAAAAAACTGTATATTGCTGCGAAAAAATTCCGTTTCGGGCATCTCCACTTAGTTTTTTTTTAATAGTTTTCCAATAAAGTAATGGAGCTCCTGGTACAATGTGTACCTATTGTACACCCCGCGACAAAATGATGCAGTCTAACAAAAGCCATGTAAATCCAAATTTCTAACTTTATAAAAAAATTAGAAAAATTCAACAAAGTTGTACAACGACAATTTTCTAGTTTAAAGTGTCCACAAAATACCGTTGATTTTTTTAATTTTTTTTTGCTGACGGTATCACGCATTTTTTTCCATACAAAGTTACTATGTTCGAATTTATTTATTTTTGGTTGGAAGAAATTAATAACTTGTCGCCAAAAAAAATTATCAAAAATCAAAATAAATTTATAGCTTCTTAAAACGTCCACTTCATTATTTAATGTCCTACAAAACTGCGTACTTAAAGTTTGTTATGAAAATTTGTTGAATTATTCTAAAAAGTTTTAAACGTGGATTTATATGGTGTTTAAGTATTATATAATGAACTAGTAAAATATTAATAAACATTAAACAATCAAAAGAAAATTAGTCAAAACTAGTCAAAATGTCGTGTGCCTATTTTTTTACAACGCTTTTATCATTTCACTGAGTTGTGTGTCCGGGGGCTTTTTTGCAATAGTCAAAGTTTCGTTAAAAAAAAAGTGTAGACATCAACCTCGTCGGCTAATTTGGCTGCTTATTTCGTGAACTTTGGATCAGTGCTTTTCAGCTTCTAAACTTTCTAACTGTGTGGCTTTACAACTGTTAAGTTCAGCATAGATACATATCAAAGAACATAGATGTCGCTAAAGACACTGTGTACGCTATGTATGTATATACATACAAACAAACATAGATATGGGTGTATGTACCCTGCAGGGCAACCGCGAACTAGTGAAACAAATTTTTAGTTCCGTACTATCCGTTCCAAAGTTACAGAATATTTTTCAATCATTTCAATTATGTATATAACAACATTTTATATAGACAAGACTAAAAAGTAGAAAATAAATAAAATAAAATAAACTTTTTAATATACAACGCTTTTATAAATGGACTAAAAAGTGGAAAATAATATTTCTCAGTCCCATAGAATTTGTGTTGATAACTTTTGACTTCGAAATTTTAGCAAGTCATTATAAAAAATTTATGAGATTGAAAATGAAAAGCGTGGAGCGCACGTAATAGACTTGAATTGATATGAAAAGTAATACATGTATGTATGTGAATATCGATCGCTTAAAATCGATCTCAAATTTGTACTTGCGCTGTAGAAATTTTTGGTCTACAGTTGTCAATTAAATATAATGCTTTGTATTGCATGCGCTCCACGTTTTTCATTTTCAGTCTCATAAATTGCTTATAATGACTTGCTAAAATTTCGAAATCAAAAGTTATCAAAACAAATTCTATGGGACTGAGAAATATTATTTTCTACTTTTTAGTCCATTTATAAAAGCGTTGTACATTAAAAAGTTTTTTATTTTATAGACACCACTGTTTTTAATTAAGAAATTTAGCTGAGCCAATATCAAAATCCCACTGCTGAATATGTTAAAGAATTACAAGTGTGCCAAAAAATATGGAACGTTTTGAGAAGAATATTAACTGTCTCTTGTGCATCTAATCACATATTGTATCCCTTAATAATTGTGATAATTTTCATAACTAATACGCCTAAAATTATGCAGAATGTGGTCCGACGAATGCATGCCTGTCGAATAGAATTTCAGTGTGCTCTGCCCAATCGAAAATATGCACCATATAACGCACTTTATATAGCGCAAAATGATGAGAATGTTCACTGAGTTCAGGTCAACTTAACAATCCAAAAAATATTTGTTAAAGAATTGTGTACTGCCAAAGGCGGTACAGTGGGAGAGATGATGATCGATTCTCTCCACTTCTTCACTGTCTCTGCAACCGCAACAAAAATCGTTGGTTGAGAGCTTAAGGTCGCCTTACATCAAATTTTGGCCAAATTTGTTGGGTAGTCGGACAGCTGGGTTCCATGGCCCACCTGGTATGTACCTCCTTCATGACCTCAGTCTTTAATATGTGGGAGGTTAGAAGTATGCCTGTGACTCACGCAGAATTGACCACGAATATTTCTATCCCTTTCCTTGCCAACTCATTGGCCAGACAGTTGCCGGTAATTTCTTTGTATCCACCGAGCCCTACAACAGTCACGGAGCATTTAGACGCAAGCAGGTTAGGAACCCTTATGCATCCTATGAACAAGTTTGGACTTAGTAGCCGCTGCGCTGTCATAATACGAGTATTTATTAATAGGCCGTTCAGGAAGGGCGAGAGCTGTGAGTCACCGAGCGGTCTCCAAAAAGGCGTTTAGCTCTGCCTGAAAAAAGCTACAGTGGTACGGTAAGCGAAAACTGAGGCTTAGTGCGAACTATTATCGGCGCCATCTCATTCATTACTCTCTGGGATTCTTATGCAGAATTAGCTTTCTAAGCATAGTAGAGGAGTGCTTTGGATAATTTAGTTTTCGTAGATTATTCGGCATAATTTCCAGCTGTGTACATCCAGTGTACTAACAACAGGTGGTTTCATTCCCCATTTTTTACAGCCGTCAGTATGGTAATGGCTTTCCTGGAACGTCTTCGATGTTTTGCTTCGAGTCTTGTTCCCTGTATAAAGTAACTCCATGCTACTTGACCTCGGTTGAGAGAGTAAGTTCTACTCCATTTAATAGGAGTTGCCTGAATGGGGAGGGGGGGGGATTTTATATTTTCTCGTGAAGACTACCTTTCGGTCTTGACTCTGAGTCCACATTTCTTATACCAGATATTTACAAGGCTGAAGCCATTATAAATATTTCATAGCCTTTTTGCGACTAAACACGGGCAGTCCTCATGGGAATACGTACATAAGTATATAAGTAGAGCACTTTCTCTATTGTTGTTCGGCTTTTGTGGAATTATGGTAATACATTTTTTTGTAAGATTGTAAGATTTGTATTCTAAGAAATCCGAGCTTCATTCTCCATCTGTCTCTTTTAGGCGCTACTATCGTGCTTAAGAGTAAATAAAAAAGCGATTGAATCTAAGCACCCGATATGATTTCATAAATTTTGTGCCTCCTCTGCCGACTCCAGAAAGACTTCTATGAGCAACGCGCGTGTGCTCTTGAAATAGGAACTCC
Organism: Rhagoletis cerasi; assembly: GCA_029783565.1. Lineage (NCBI taxonomy): Eukaryota > Metazoa > Arthropoda > Insecta > Diptera > Tephritidae > Rhagoletis > Rhagoletis cerasi. The sequence goes on from JAPVRG010241809.1 coordinate 8,257, forward strand.
ATCAACTTTATCCTTGAATGTCTTCATCACAACAATTTTCTTCCTCAATTTACATAACCATCAAGATATGCAAATCGAATTTAAAATCATTTAATATTTTTGCTGCATATACATATAGGCATACTTTCGCTTCTTAGTGTGTGTGTATGTGTGCAAGTTTGTAGCAATGAAAAATTTGTTTAAAAATTTCCTGTGCTCGCATCCAACTTGTGTACAAATTCCGGTATTGTTTTGTATAAATGAATTGAAGAATTTAGCTTGGCAATAATGTGAATAGCAGAAGACGGCAGGTATACATTCATACATACATACATACGAGTACATGTGTATGTAAATGCATAGTAACAGAAATATATACAAATGTTAATACAAATAGAAACGCGTGGAAATAGGCGAATCGTTTGCCTACAAAGTCTGCTGCCAACTAGTACTATGTAGTTAGCATAAATATATTGCTTAAATCTATACCGGCACTCGTATGTATCAATACTTATATATGTATGTATCAATTGTATTTGTATATATAATAGATTTTTTTGGCATTTTCATATTTTGGTTTGCTTTCTTTGTAAAGCGCAAAGTCCGTTTAATTTATTGAAAATGCAAAAGAAAAAAAAAATAGCCAAATTTTCACTGAAATCAATGCGAACCGCTACGAATTCGAGAGCACACACAAAAACGCATACACATTCACACATACACACATGTAAGTAAATATTATTGTATGTGTAATGTGAGATTAAATGTATACAAATTAAAAATGTATGTATATCGATTGACCGGCCATAAATTTTGGAATAACTAAAATTGAATTTAACATGAAATTTTACTAAAAAAAAATTATGTATGTAGATTCAATTTCGATGAGCACTCGAAGATAGATTAGCATAAAATTATATAAAGAAGCTATATACATTTTTTTAACTTAAATCGATGATTTTGTGAAAACATTGCCGAGGTTTTTGAATGCCTGAAAAATAAAAACTGTTCGTGCCGTTAACTTATCTATTTTAAAGTGTAACTAAATCATTAGTTAAACTTATTTTCACGAAAATCTACAGAATTTTCTGAAATTGAACTATATTTTAAAAAAGACAAGTTAACGGCCCTCAGTTCAATTCTTTCAGTTGTTAGGATTTTTTGCAAATATACCTCTTAAAGTTTTTGCTAACATTTACTATTTTTTTAAATAAATTTTTTTTTAAATTTCTTAAACTACGGATATTTAAAAAAAATGAGTTTTTGTGAAAATTTTTTTTTTAAATTTAAATCTTTTTCCAAAAATTTCGATAAAATTACAAAAGCAAAAAATACAAATTCAATGAATTTTTCTCAATAAAAATATATATGTACTTAGGGTGGTCCAAAAATTTATGGGAGAAAAGTAAAGTAAGAAATTTAATGCTCTCACCCCGTAGGATTGTTCTATACCGAAAAAAGTATAGCCCTGTTTTTTTATTTTAAAATAATGTTGAATTAAAATAAAAATATATTTAGAGGTCGCTCAAAGTGCTCAAAGTTTCCCATGTATTTTGCATGGGGAAAAAAAGACTTTTTCGTAGAAATGGCATAGAATCCATGAAAATTAAAATTTTTCAATATAATGCCCAATTTTTATTTAAAAATTTTTTGAATTTGGAAAAAATAGAAAGAAATACTTTTTAACGCTTATTTTTGTATTTTTGATTTTTTTGGGATATTTCGGAGACCCTTAGAAAAATAATTAAATTTTAAAAATTTTTAAATAA
>JAPVRG010241812.1:0-14773 GCA_029783565.1 Rhagoletis cerasi
GTAGGTAGTTTAATAAAACTATGTAAAGTAAATAAGCAAAAAGGTCTTAACATTTTTAAATTTTCATGAAAGTTTTAGCCAAAATCTTGAATGAGAAAGCTAAAAATATGAACATTGTGAAAGCTTTTATGAGAAATATAAAAAAATAAATAGTAAGAACTTAAACTTTTTTTTCGAGTTTTTAAATATTCTATATTAATTGAAGAAAAAGTGAGAAATTTGAACTATATGTGCAAAATATCGATGTTTTTGTTTTGTTATATTTTCTTTTTCATATTTAATGTAAGTTATGTTTTTCAACAACAAATTGTTATACCAACGAATATTGTTAAATTCTCTATGTACAATATGAATAAATAAAATATAAATGTGTGCCTTATTGTTTGTTTTTTTTATGTTTTGTTTTCATTAAACACCAGACTCTCTGAGGAAGATGTGAAAAATATCGAAAAGCGTAGGAGGAAAAAGAAACATTGTTTGCTTTTTATTTAATCGGCCGAAAAGCTCCTTAAACTACCCCATGGGAAATTTAAACACCGGCTCTAGAGACATATTAGTATTTTGAATTTTGGTGATATTATTTTGACCGCAGCTCTGTATATGAAAGCTTGAAAATGGTAAAATTTACCGATAATGGTACGCTTAGGGCTATACAAAAACAGAATCTAAGCAAAAAAAATTTAAGAAATTTGTTTTGAAAGCTTTTACAAAAAATTAGTTTTCACAACGATGAAAGATTAGGGTTCTGGTAAACGATGAGAATATCAGGGCAATTCTGACTAAAATAGTTGAAATTCTTTTGTAACACAATTGAAAGACAGTAGGCAAGATATTTTGAACAATTTTGTTTTTATGGCACGAAAGTCATACAAAAAAGGCTTTTGTCTGAAAGCACTTGCATATCATTTTTCTCACGTTGATACAACAGTCACAATTGGCGAGTGAGCAACGCACTGGCGTGCCATTCGAAAGATTCGAGTCCTCGGGCAACGGATTTTTTTCCATTTTTTTAATTTAATTTTTTTCTTTTTTTTTAATATAATTTTCTTTTAATTTTGAGATTTGATTGTTTTAAAAAGAAAGGCTTTTTTATTTCACTTGATTTTTAAGAACTTATTTTTTATTTTTGGTTGTGGTAGTTTCCGACAGGGTGGGTGTGATGTATTTTGGAACGAATTTATGATTTTTTTTTCTTTCAATTTTTAGATTTTATTGGTTTAAAAAGAAAAATATATGTGTTCATAATTTAATTTAATTTTAGGAGCTTTTTCTCTTTTCTAATTTTATTTTTTTCTTTTTTGATTAAATTTTCTTTAAATTTTTAGATTTTATTGTTTTAAAAAGAAAAAAATATTATTTAAATTTCATTAAATTTTTAAAAACTTATTTTATTTATTTTTGATTTTTTCATTTAATTTATTTCTTTTCCTAATTTAAATTTCGTTTAGTTTTTAGATTTTATTGTTTTAAAAGGAATCTTTTTTTTTAATATCACTTAGTTTTTAGGAATTGATTTTATACATTTTTTATTTTAATTCTTTTTCTTTAACTTACTTATAATTTTTTAGATTATTTTGTTTTAAAAAGAAAAATTTATATATTTTTTTACTCAAATTGATTTTAAGAAATTTTATTTAATTTAGTTTTTCGAAAGACAGAAAAGTGCTTTCAAGATAGTTGCCAGGCTTGCCTTGTAATTCTCATGAGAAAAAGTAGAAATCGTCATTCTCATCGTGGTGTAAATATCCATTGCCCAAGTAATTAGACAATGAGGATGAGAGTGAATACCTATTCCAAAGAGAATTATTCTCATCGCTTACGACAACCTTTACGCACAATTTTTTTTTTAATTAAATAAAATCTAAAAAGTTCCATAAACCTCAAATTAAGGATACCAAATCACCACAGTACTTTCCAGGTGGTAGCATATTGGATGCTAACTAAGGTAATAATAGTCAAGATGTGAACATAGTATTTATGTATGTATATTCAAATAAGGCCCTAAAACCTTTGCTGGTATGCTCGAAAATTTTCGTGTAGTGCCACAAACCACTCTCGGCTACATCAGATTACTTCGCTATCAAGTTTATTATGCGTTCCAGGCGAGTTTTCGACTGGTGAAGAGAGTGTGGGCGCTCCATTGGCCACATTTGGTCTACTGTTGGGAATATGGGCAGACGGGCGGTCGTCTGGTCAGCTCAGCGAGCTGAAAATGTGAGGTAGAGAAGGGGCGAACACCTTGAAAGGCAAGGTAGAGAAAACCTTCTGGCCGCCGGTGAATCAAATGGGGTCCAAGGAGCTCTTAAAGCTAAACAAGGAGCATCTCTCGATACTGGTAAAAGTTTTGGTTGGTCATTGTTCGATTGGATTATACCATGCGGTAAAGCTTAACATCACCTCAAGCCCATACTGTAACAGCTGTGTGGATGACATTTATGTAGTGTACGAAATAATGTGCGTCTGTAATCGCGTTCACCTACAGCATGCGCTCGTCAACATTTTGTTGCATTCAAGCATTCTAATGAATTTTCATTCATTAATTAGTTTCATTGAACGCTCACTCGCGTTGACTTGTTATTGCTGATGTTGTTGTTGTTGTCTCAGTCGCTAACAATTTGCAATACTTTCAGTAATGCGTGTAGGCGATTGCCCATTGACCTGTAAGGTAAAAATCAGTCGAGAGTATCCTGCTGGCTCCTCCAATTGCTCAGTATACTTGTATAATTATAGCATTTGCTGCAATAATATTATTGTCATTTTGTTATTAATTAGCCAAGTATACTATAATTGTGTGCTTAGATGTGAAGTGTCAGCACACACACTTGCACCGTGGATTTATTAGCCACCTTTTCGATTTTTCTTTGCCTTGTTTGGGGCAGCAATTGCGAAGCATGTTAGGCGGGTTGCTCCTAGATACCAAGAAAAATTATATGTATGTAATATGTAGAATGAACATCTTTAGCTGCATGTAAAATACAAAAATATATTTCTAATTAATCATATATATGTGGAGAAAGGAAGAGTTTTGTGCACTTTGGATTGTTTGTGTGTGAATTGATATGAGGCGTTATGGTGCTACAAGCTAAAATATATACACAAATGTGACAATCTGTAGGCGTTAGCATGAAAGCCTTGAGAGTAGACGGAATTTAGAGAAATTGTGTTACTATTGTAGGGAAGAAGACCTGAAGGAATGGCTAATCAAAGATTGATAGGGGCTTTAAAATGCAGGCAATAAATTTTCTTTAGAAGCCGCTGTGAATTTGGAAAAATTTGAGGCAGCAGAGTCAATTGTTGTTCCATATATGTATGCATGTATGTATGTTTGCATGAACATATGTACATACATATGTATGTACATATGAAATATTTTTTTTCCTTTTTTGCCTTAAACAAAATAAATTTGAATTTTTTTGAAAAGTATATGTATGTATGTATTTTTTGTAAATGGACTCTGAGTTTTGCTGTTCGAAAAAGTTTTCAAACCAGAATACAGAAAGGTAGAAGAAAATTAAGAAAAAAAATAAATGTTAACGGAAAGGAGATAAGGGTAGAAGGAAGCAGAATAATGAGAAGTCAAAAAGGAGATGATCTGGAGGAAAAGGATCACATGTAATCGAAATAGAACACTAAGAAAAAGAGGAAAGAAGTTGTAGAGTGACCAAAGCAAATTTCTTTAATTTCAAAACACTTTGCTTTTCTATTTTTTAAATCTAAATTTTTTTCTTTTTTTAGTTTAAAACTTTTATTAAAGATTGTAATATAAATGAAATTTTTTTTTTAAAGATTTTTATAGCTAAAAAATTATGTAAAAAAATAGTTAAAAATTGTATGTACATAAATATTAAAAAATCAATTTAAAAATAATTTTTTCTTTGTGTGTAAAAAATTTTGTTTTATTAAAACCAACAAAAAATTAAAAAAAAAATTATCACGGGAAGTTTAAAAAAAAGCTTTTAAGCTTTATATTTTTGAAACTGTTTTTGCTTAATGAATAAATGCGCTTCATTAGAAATTTTGAAAAAATTTAATTTGTTTACGCCAAATCTCTCCCCTTATTAAAAAAAAAATAAAATAGATTTTAAGTGCTCTATAAAGTGACATTTTCATACAAATTTTTTATGAATTAGAGGGGAATCTTTTTATTGAAAATAAAATTTAGAATTTTGTCATATAAAATTTAAAAAACTTTAAAAAAATATATTTTGATTTCATATTTAACTGCTTACATACTTAAATACATATGTACATGAATGCTAAAAACTCTATAAACAAAGTATTGTACTATATTTGGCTTGCCAATGTTAAAAAAATGTGGAAATTTTATTAAAAATTAATTTATATTAATTTTTTGCAAAAAACAATAAAGTAAAAGTATAAAAATAAAATTTTACCTAACAAAAGTTATCTATCTGATATTTTTTTGACAAAATTTGTTAAAAAATAAATAAAAATGTGCAGCCTGCATATTTTTAAGAGATGCAGTATGAATGTATATGCATGTAAATTTACCCAGTCGGCAAAACTAGAAAAAATATGCATTCCGGGAGTCCTTAATTTGGGTATTTCGAAGCGAAATGCTTTGTGTGTTTAATTCTTTACTCCCTTTTATTTTGTTTGGAATGCCCAGAATTTCAGGGCCCTGTGATTCAGATTCCCCTAGAATAATGAATAATAATGACACATTTAAAATCTTACTTTGCACTGACATGTACATTGCAATTTTTTTCTTTTATTTGAATTTCATTGCCTTGGAAACACTTCGAATGGCAGCGCAAGTGGAAGATCTTCAAATACAGTCTCCCTAGAAAAAGCCTTATTGAAAAAGTCCTACCTGAAAGCATTTATTTACATTTTTTGTTTGCCATTTTTAGGACATTATATAATCCGAAATTCTACTGAGTATAATGGTGATTAAAAGTCAATATCAAAGAAAATGTATGGAGTGATGTTTGCAAGATATTGAAATAATAGAAAATGTTTGTTCTAGGTTTTCATATGACGGCCGCTATTCGGTGGACAATCCTTTGTGTATAATGAATGCCCTGCCATAAAAAAGCTTCTAATTGAACCAGCTGCCTCTAAGAGCCATATAACGCCGTCCAACTGATTTATTAAAGACCGCATGCCCAACACAAACCCCACTACATTGACCGCAAAAAGGCACTTATAAAAAACGAAAACAAAAACCTCAAAAAATAATCATATGAGTATTCGCCCAAGTATATCAGTACGCAAACAATTATGCAAAAAATTGCTTACGTATGTATACATGTAATTTAATTTTAATTCTTGCGGGAAATTTTGAATTATTATTTGGGGGAATAATGCGAAATTTCGGAATTCCAAAGCGGTTCTTATTGGAAAATAATACTTTTGAAGATCTAGGGAGTTTCGCTCGGGTTTTTATTAAAGAATTTGGTGACTTGTGGATTTGGGTGATATTTGTTTGTCCACTAAGGCCGGAAAGCAAATTTATTTGTCGAACAGTTCTTTTAAGAAGACAATGTCAAATTTCTGTGAGCTACACCTTTTTTAAAGGTTTTCCTGAAAAACACAAATGCATTTCAGAAAGGCGTGAATGTATTTCAGAAAAGCTCAAATGTGTTTCATAAAAGGGTATTTTTCTGAAATACTGTTGGAAAATGTGTAGTTCTTACGTTATATTTTTTTTTTTGTATTGTTGTTTATAACCTTTTAAGGAATTTTTTCAAAGCAAATTAAGAAATACCAAACTTATTGAAGATATTGTAAACTTTTTTTATGAAAAGCTTTTGTACTCTAGAAATTCCGAATATGAAATAATTTTGCAAAATTTTTAAAATAAACTTTTTGAGGAAATTCTATGAAAATTCTATGAAAACAAGTTTGCATATCGTATTAGGTTTTTAATTAAAAAATGTTGGTCAAGATTTTAAAGAGAAATATTATGGTTTTTAACTTTTCGGACCACTTTTATGATTTTTTTTTTTTAATTTTTTTTGTAGTATATTTTTTCGTGCTCATAAAAAACTGATTTTTTTCTATGAAAGATTAAATTTTATCAAATAAAAAAAATAAAACAATCAAAATAAGTTCATACATTTACATATTGAGTTTTTGACTCAGAAATTTTTGAATATTTTGCAGAAAAATTTTAGTTTCAGTTTTTTTGAAGTTTTATTTAAGAAGGAAATAAAAAAATATGTTTAATACTTTTAAAAGTGAAAATTAATTTCCCATTAAATATTTTAACTTTATCAACAATAATATTAAAATAAAAGCATACAAATTTTTTCACATATTGATTCCTTTAAACTTTGTGCTTAAACACAAAAACTTAAAGAAAACATTTCAAAACTTTTCGGTGATAAATTTTTCAGGTCACTTTTTAAAGTTTTCCACTCAAAAATTTTATTCCAGATTTCTCAAAAAATATTCATATTTGTAATTTTTGTTAAATTTGTCCAAACGCATAAAGTTAATTAAAATATTTTAAAATTTTCGTTGAAAAATTTCGAAGATTACTTTTTTGAATTTTAAAAAAATAAATCAATTTAAAGAATCATTTAATGCAATTATAAAATTGGGAGCTTTTTTAATTTAAGGGTTAAATCTAAGCAAACAAATTTTAATTAAACAAATATTTATTAAACAAATTTTACGTTTTTAACAAATTTTAAACGATAAAAAAATGTGTGCCACTACCTTGCATTTAAATTTTTTGTTAGATATTTTAGAACAAAATGCAAGAAACAGTAAAGAAATTGGAATTTATAACTCGAAAATAAAAAATGTTGCCCCCAACACTTCATTTTATGCTAAATAAGCTGAATAATCTCACCAAAATCTAGTCATTTCAAAAACCCGAAATATATAATTATTAACCGTGAATTCACAAATCGCCAGCATACATAGATATGTATGCATACTCATACGCGTATTTATTGACTGTCTATGTGCGTGTACTTTATTTGTTTACTTATTAGACTATTGTTTTTAGTTTTTCAGATTTTTTCATATATGTAAGTAGGTACTTTAGTATTTTTTTTATATTTCCAAAACTTACTCATCAGCGCTACCCTTTTGGGTAAACGCGTTTTTTCGCTTAGCCGCGCGCTTTGCATTGTGGTTAATGTGGCGGAGTTGAGGGTGGCTGTAGCTGTAGCTGTTGCTATTGCAGCTTTCATCGCTGGCAAGCGCTGGCAGGTAACATTGCAATTGTTGGTATTTCCAATGGTGAAATTGGCATTGCCCAAACTCGTAGCATCAATTGTGGATTGCACACTGACGTTGTGCACCAAACAGGAGCGATTGCAAGCTTTATGGTGTCTTTGTTGTTGCACTTGGTTTTTATTTATTGTGCGTACTGTGCGCGATTCAGTACAATCCAATGTGCTATTAAGGTTGCAGTTGTTATTGTACACTTGTGGCCGATACATTTTGGTGAGTATTTTTAAGTATTTTTATTTACGATTTTTGAAATTTTTTTACTTTGTTTATCACAGAATAGGCCAAGAAATGGAATGTGTGCTTTTTAAAGTGCAAAGTACTTGCTTGCTTTTCTTTTGTTCACAATTTTCACAATTTCCAATGATTTATTCCTTTTAAAAGTCGCAAAGCTTTGAAAGTCTTTGATTTTCTAATCCAAATTTTTGCTTTAGAAAACAACGTTTCAGTCACAATAAAAATACTGTTTTAAAAAGTTATAACCGAAGTTCGCCAAGTAGCGAAAAGAGAACTCAAGCGCGCTTGTAAATATTTAGGCGTTTTTTTTTAATATTTTATTAAATTCTATTTTTTTGTTTACTGGCTTTTATTTTAAAAGTTCTTAACTATAGCAAACTTTCTTTTGATTTAGAGCGCGCGATCTCCTTTCAATTTCACTAGTTCGCTATTGAATTCTGATTGTAAGCAAACTCAAAATAACTTGGCTTTTATTTGAGACCGACTAGCGTATGAATGAAGTCGCAACGCAACGATAATCGTACGGAAACACACACGCACACAGCCGCTCGTATACATACTCACAGAGAGAACTATACAAATTGGACCTATACAACTTAAGTACTCACACTCACACGAACAGCAGCAGCGGCAGCAGGCTTAGGCAGCAGGCTTAGGCAGCAGGCTTAGGCAGCGTCTTGACCGCGACGTCAATTGTAGAAGACATAGTGTAGCGAGAGCGTCAGCGTCAGCGTCAGCGTCAGCCACAGCAAAGGCTTCAGTCAACGACAGCACTGAGTTTTTGAAATAATCGTTGAAAAGACGGTCTTGACCAATAGTGAGCGCGTAAGCTAACAACTTCGTATCGTTTTGTTTTAGCAAGTGTGGGGCTTGGCCCGCCATGGCTGCGCACGCCTCGGCTTCGCTCCTTGCATTAATGGTTTTGGAACGCATTTATTTGTTAAGCAGTTGATTGAAGGTTTTAGAAAGCATAATTAGTATATCAAGATAAACAAATACGTCATTAGGGATATTTAAGGGTGTTAATTGAAGATGAGAGTAGCGTTTACGATGAGCGAAATAAGAGAATCTACAAAAAAGAAATGATATTAATAGCAGCTGCGTCTACGTAGGCTTCAGTGCTTAAGCTAGCGCCAGCAGCAGCGTAACTGTTTGCTTCACTGCGCGCGTTGCTATCGTAATGCGCGTCGACGCGCGCTCGAAACAACGACACTCTTTAATACATGCTAAAGTATCATTTATGCACTAATCGTACTTAAAATACATGCAAGCACACGGTTAGCGCTTAGCCGCGCAGCATAGATTTGTTCTACGCTCGAAGCATACGCACACACACCCACTGGGCGTCTATTTTGTCTGTGTGTGTGAACGCGCGCGCCAACCCACTATTCTACCAACCAGCGAACCGGCAGAAATACAATAAGCGTTCTATCAAAAGCGCGCACACATATGTTTGTTGGCGCGCGCCAAACTTGCATGCATACGTATGTACATGTGAACATATTTGCGCTCGCTCAGCTTTATTATAAACGATTACTTTGTTTTTGTTCAATTGCTTATGCTCACAAGCAGCAGCGCGCTCAAGTTGTGAGCGAAGCTTGCTAGCTGAACTGCACAGCACGATCAGTGCACGAAGCTGACCGGCCTGTGTGCGCTGCACATGCAACGCGTGCCAAGCACACGCCGCCGCTACTGTTATCGCAAATAGCCGCCCCTTTGTACAAATTGTGCTCGCTTGCTTGCTGCTGTTGGCAGGTGTATGGTAGCGAGCGAGCGGGCACGCACGCGAGACATATGCACGTTGGCGGCGCGGCGCGGCGCGGCGCACCCGCTCGCTTTGATTTTTGGGGGTAAATTCAAGCGCGTTTCATTTACTGCTCCACCACCTTCGGCGGCTGCTGCTGATGATGATGAAATTTCATTAAACTTGGCGTGAGTCAATATATCGGAGTTTGATTTACACAGCGAGATGGTCCATTAACTCACTATTGCACTCTCTTCATACAATACGAGTACGTGCGCTGCACTGTTGCGGCTATGAGTTCTGTTGAGGCTGCTGTTGTATCAGCTGCTGTCCGCATGATCGTCGCCGGATATCCAAGCGGCTGCATGTAAAGAATCATCACAGCGGTGACAAGTAGGTGTAAAAAAATTAATATTATTATTTTTTCAGTATGCGACGTCAAATTATAAGTAGATGCAACGGTGCATCCACCAGCAAACTTAAAATTGCTGCGATGAATCACGACGATCGATACGCCCGCGACTAAGTCGCTCGCGCTGTCGCGCACCGCTACTTGCTTGGACAATTTTTCTGTGTTTCTTCTTATGAAAGACACTTTTTTTATATTTGCTTAGTACACTTTTCGTAATTTCGGAACTTGCGGTAAAACCCATGTAAATATGTATGTTGTAAGTACATATATATTTATTTATGTTGGTAGATGTCTGGTTTAATGTGTCTCACCGGGCGATCAAAATAATATTTGTGAATGTAATGAGAAATAGCATCTATTTAAAAAATATATTGGTACGAATCTACGCACTTTGTATGCGAGCAACGTGCGCGTTACATACATACATATGTATGTATATGTTTATAAGCACTTTTGCGCATATGTATATATATCTATTGACAAAATCAATTAAACAACTAAAAAAAGACGATTTAATTTTTATATGGATCATACTTGCTTAGTCATACATACATTCATACATCGATGAGCTTAAAATAGCTATAATGAGTTATTTTTAGAAAACCTTAATGTGTTTATGTATGCATGAATACTACGTTTTTGCTTATATGTTGTTCGTATCAAATACGAGTGAGACATAAAATATATGTACCTTGATGCGCCATTCCTTTCACTTATAATTTAATTTGGAGTGTAGTTATGATGAGGTTGGTGCTGAAGAGGCTAAACCAGTAGAGACAACTTTTGTTTGGCTGTTGAGGTGGCGACTCATGACTCAAAATATAAGTCAATTAAAAAAAAGACCACCTATTATTTTAATAGACCCAAGCCGAGCTCAAAAATCAAAATGTGTGCCCTCTTCCAGAGAGTCTGCGTGCTCTACGAGAATAAAAGTGGGCCTAGACAAGTCCTTTCTGTCCAGCTATGTTTCAATAAAAGTCCGTTATAATAAGCAAGAAGGTCAGAGGTATAAAAACCTGATGCGTTTTGGAGCGTTCAGTCAACCAACCAACACCAACGCATAAGAATCTTTTTCGCTCGTTCCCACGTCAGTCGGGTATACATAAAGGGAACTGTCCCGATTTATATGTGGCCAACTCTTTGGATAATTTGTGCGATGCTACAATAGCAACAAATTGTTTCTCCAATGAAAAATGCAGGATCCAACCGTTCCGGATTAATTTGTCAGCTATTTCATTGAAAGATCATAACAGTTTCCCAACATTGCTTGAATATAAGTAAGTAATTATATGAGAGTCAGAAATCGCCTAGCTGTACGAAAAGGGGACAATACTTGTTGTAGTTGTTGTTGTATCTTCCATTTCTAAATTGGTTAGACTATCAATCATTTCCGTCAAACTTAGCTCAGTGGATTTAAGGGGAAAGCAAAAAGGGGGTTGGCGGCCACTGTGGTGTAGTGGTAAGCAGTGCGGCTTCCACTCCGCAGGGCCTGGGTTCAAGCCCTGCTCAAAGCGGCATCGCAACATAGGGGTATTTGACTCTAGAAGCTGGCCAAAAGTCCAAACTACGAAATTCATGATAAGGTTTACCTGAGTGTTTTTTGAGCAATAGGGACTATGACGTAATGTGTCGGGGGTACCTTCGGATCGCCTGTCACATGAGTTCAAACTTGCATGTTGTGATAGTCGAATTTAAATTTTTGGAATTAAAGAATTTCATAGTCGTGTTTATTGCTCCACAAAACAATTGTGATAAGTGAAAATTATCAAAGCTCTAATGGTTTAATTTCAAGAGGGTACGTACTTTAGTTCATAAATTTTATTTAAAAAAAAAAATGTTTTGATCTTTTAATCTTGATTCGCATACAAAAGTATTTTCGGGCGATTTTATTTTGATATTTTATTTTTCATGGTAATTATAAGTGTGAGTTAAGTCCAGTTAAGCTAAGTTTTATATATCGGCATATTCTATAGACCTTTTACTTAATATATCTGTAAAAAAATTTACCGCCTCTTTCCGCCCCTCTTTTAAATCGTTTGTTCTCAGGACGTGATTGGCGGTCATCAGTAACGGTGACAAGAGAAGCGTTATTCAATACTATTCAAGAAGCCGAACTTAAAAAAAGAAGAGAAGTTCGAGTTTCTTGAAGAAAAGTTAGTGGAAATTACAAAGTGTCCCAAAGAGCGAATTTACTTACTTCGTGATAGTTTAAAACCGTTTAAACATCAGTACAAAATGAAGTGGGTATCGGCAAGTTACAAGGAGGAACGCTTGCATATAAGAACCAAAAATGGTTACAGGAAACCATCAGTCTCCCCACCGGGATCACTTCGAAAGCCGGCCGCCCAATTATTGGATTCAAGCAATCGAGTGAAAGAAGTAAGAGGCGTAAGACAGAGCTCGTAAGGACCGAAGTACCTCACGATGAACTGACTTACGCAGCAAGTATGAGCGAAAGGGCAGCAGGTAACAACGATTTATCAAAGCTTATTAAAGATGCCTCGATGACTTAAACGAGAGCTAAGAAATATAGTAAAATAATAAATACAGCCACTAGGAATAATAAGAGTGTGAAGCTATCTACAACAGAGTAATTAGTTGACTAGTCTTCAATTTTTATACCAAATGCTTACAAATCCTGCCAGGTATCATATAATTACTCAGTAACACACATAAATAAATTTGGCCAGCCTTTGAAGGCAAATACCCCTATGTGCAGCGGTCGCCCCTCGGCAGGCAATGTCAAACCTCCGAATGTATTTCTGCCATGAAAAAGCTTCTCATAAAAATACAATCACCGTCCCGAATCGGCGTAAAACTGTAGGTCCCCCCCCCTTTGTGTGACAACATCAAGGCGCAAGCCACAAATCGGAAGCTCTGCCAAACACTACCAAATGTGTAAGCGCCAATCTATTATTTATATAATGATTATTATTATTAAAAGGGGGTTGTTGTGTGTTGGGGTCGAGTCTGTATAAGTAGGAGTTCAGTCTGCTACAGAAAAAAAATCATAGTTGTGCCGAAATTGCGCGGGTTCCTCAAGGCAGCTGCAGCTCCTCGTCAGCGTTGGGTTGTGATTGAACTCCGATGGCGGCATTCATGGAGTAAGAGTTGGTAAAGGTGTGATTGATTGAGTACAGCGTAGGGTCTAACAGTTGTACGATGTGAGCCGAAATCTCGCCCGTAAGTTCGTAGAGATGCTATCTGACGTGATTAAGAGTTGGCTTTGCTTCCATCAAGTGTATTTTCGGGTATTCCTTGCGGTAGCAGCCGATTAGGAATTGTTTGCTGAGCGGGAAGCACAACCATTTGATGTGTTCTACTAGCAACCGGTGACCAAACTGGTGCAGTGTAATTTAGAGCCGGCCGTCCCGCTATCGTGTATGTTGCCAACAGCGTTTCTTTACTTTTGCCGCAACCCAAAATTTTTTTTAATTATTAGATAACCATCTAATTTCCTTACTCAGATGGTGAACTTTCGATTTTGTGGGGAAGAAACTAGGACTCTGTGTAGTGTAGAAGTAAGACAGATCGAAAGGATAGACAATTACTTTTAGGCACAGGCCACCTTTTCCTTTGATAATATTGAGCAGTCATCAGCGTACGAGGTCAGTCAAATTTTCTCTTGTGGCTAAGCAAGCTTCGGGATGTAGATGCTGGACAGTATTTAGTGGGAGAGTACAACACCCTGAGATCTCCTGAGATCTCACTACTTAGCTTCGAGGTTCGATCTCCGAAGGGCCTCAACCACTTTTGAGCACTCACATAATAGGCCGTGCACCATTTTAGTTCTTGCGGGTGGAGAGGATGTCTCAATGTCCTATAGTAGTAGTGTTTAATTACAAAAGTGTCGAAGTGACGGTTTCAGTTAAATCCGAGAGTTACACATCTGAGTGTTTATGGCTTTAAATGCTGCGGTAGTGCTGTGTACTTTTTGGAAGCAACGTTGATAGATAGCCGGTGTCAAGTTGCATGTAAGGTACGAGAGGAGAAAGGCTTCAAGTATGTGCACTGCTACGGAAAAGACAGCTGTCCGCTGTTAAGACTCGCATTGCGGGATGGCTCCCGGGTGTCAGCGAGGGGCCACTTTCTCACCAGATAAAAGTGGTCAAAAGCAAAATTGAGGACCTTACTGAGGTTTTCTACTCACGCTGGATGCAAGTATTTTTGAAGGCAGATTTCTGGTCACTCGACGCTTATGCATCACACAAATTCACCCTGTCATCGTGCTTCGTCGGGTTCGATAGGGATCCACGCGGTTGACCACAGCTTACTAACACCAAAGGTGAAATGCTCTTCCCAAGTGCACTTCTTAATTCATCCACTTGTGCTGGTTTAGCAAATAGCAAGCAATTGCTATACATCGTTTTGTCCATCCATCGGATGAATCTCCAAAAATTGATACTGATGTTTTTTCCAAACTACGCAAATATACTTTTGGTTCTAAATTTTTTAATGCACAGAAGTAGTGTAAATTTATCTGTAGGCTAACATGGAATCCTTCAAGGAAACACGTTATAAAAATTCATATATATGGGGACACGACATTTTGACCAATTTTGATTTATTTTCTTTTGTTTTTTGAACATTTATTACTTTTTTTCAACAAATTTTCACAACAACAACACACTTTTTATTCATACCTTTCAGCGAAAATCCAAGTATGCAGTTCCGTATCCCATTAAATTCTAGTACGATAAAGTACAAGTTTTAAGAGGCTAAGAATTCGCGTTGATTTTTTATAATTTTTTTGGCGACGGTGTTATTATTTTCTTCCATGCAATAAAAGTTGTCGAACATAGTAACTTTGTATGGAGATAATGCGTGACACCGTCAGCAAAAAAAAAAATGCAAAAATCAACGGTATTTGGGAACACTTCGAGCTACATAGAGAATTTTCGTTCTACAACTTTGTTGAATTTTTCTAATTTTTTACAAAGTTAGAAATTTTGATTTAAATGGCTTTTGTTAGACCATATCATTTCGTCGATCGGGGGTAAACCAGGTACACATATTACCAGGAGTTCCTTTTATTTTGTTGCAAAACTGTTTCAAAAAATAACTAATACTCGCACTGAAAAAAATGCACAGTTTTTTGTTCGAAAAGATATGTATACGAGCGTTATGTATACTATGGCATATGTTTACATACTCGTACATATGTATGCTTG